>JAQFYB010003808.1:0-18201 GCA_034694085.1 Pogonognathellus longicornis | reverse complement strand
TTATTAGTTTTATACATAAAACATGTTGGCACATTATTCGTGAGATGAATAAAAACAATCATAGTCACCAAAAATATATACCTACATATGAGCGTACAGGCTGTTGTTGGAGTCTATCCCAAATAATAATAATATGTTGTTGGGTTTGGTTTCACTCTCTGTGATTTCCTTTTTGTTATTAATAATAAAATACATTATACAGAGTCATTTCTCTGGTGGAAAAATATATAGCACGAGAATTGCATGAGAATAAAGTACAAAATATTAATAGAACTCACTAATATTGAATTTTTGTGAAGCTTATTATTATATCATTCAGAAATGAAAAATCGTGTGCGGCATAATTCGGCAATATATTGTTTGATTTGAGTATACGCAGCGAGCGCCTCGTTAGCCGTCACATGGGGTCTTTAACACGGGTAGGTAACCTATTCAAAATTCAAAACTTAATTGTGTCGATGAGAACAAGTCAATTTTGTTGATATTCTTGGTACTTAGTACCTACCCTATGTATGAACATAACCTTCTCATGTTATAATCCCTATGTGACGGCTTACGCGACTCTCACTGTAGTGCAGATGTATGTTATAGTTATATAATGGGAAGATATAAAAGGTCTGTGTGTGTATAAATATTATAGGGATGTATTATTGGGACGAAGGCAAGTGTTAATTGTGTGTCAGGGATGGGTCGACTTTCATTTGAGTTTGGGCTGCTGCATTTGTAGTTAAAATTGCTATGAAACGAACACACATTAAATGGATTCACAGACACATTCATGCTGTACACGACATTAGGGAGATGGATTTGGCGATATTATGATGATGATGCTATGAAGTCTACAGAAGAGAAATAAAGATAGGCTTGGCTGCATATTTATTTTGTACAAAGCCTTTTTCGCCAAAAAAGCATTGAATATGTACGAAATTCATGCGGAGGTAATTTTGGGTGTGGCTTTTGTTTAAGTAAGTCTTGTATGTATGCATCATTTTTTACAAACTCAATGTCCTGTAGTAATACTCAAGTGTGCTCTTGTAAAATCTAATAAACTTTGACTTACTCAAACTCGGTGCTGTGTTAGCACATTTTGTAAATACACACAAATACTACGCCAATATCTTCAACTGCTACACATTACTACAGAGTGTATACCTACATGTAAAATGTTCTAATATGCTGTACACGCAGAATTTTTCATGCAATGTGTTTGCCAAACTACAAAAATACAAAATAGCACGATAATTGAATGTATAAGTGACTATTATATAGTAAACTGTACCTATCCCTACCCATGCATTTACTGATGGTAATCTTGGGCACGTGAAGATAAATGAGAGAAAAATAAACAGTACGCTTATGTATAAACTACTACAACATTTGAATATTGACACACAAATGAATTTACAAAGGAGATACCAACATTTCTCTGTAAGGGTTTAATATAACAAACACAATAGAAAATTATTAGTCTGCGTTATAAGAAATCTTAAGAGCAATATTCACTGCAGCACACATGGCTGAGAGTAAGATTCATATGTGAGTGAAATAATATAAAAAAGGAGAAAATGAAGCTAAGAAAATTTGACCTCCGACTGGGGTCTTCTCCTTTTTCATGTTGAGACGAATGCACTCCTCATAAACGTTGGGTTTGAAAATTGTGTGAAAAAGCATAGAAAATAGTTGAATTGATTGCCTTGTTTTGTGGTTTTTATTTCTTGTCATGTAGTAATAATATTGTTAAAGTGAAGATGCTCTAAACCTGCAGAGAAGTGGAGAGACCTCTTTGTTACATTATTTATGAATACCTATAGCTATTTATTTATCGTCTGCCTCAATCGCACACCGTACAAGCAATAGCTACCTAGTTCTTCTCGCCTACATACTACAACGTCCACTTCTTCTTGCAGTAATTATACGAGTACCTCTTTTATGAGAACACAAGCCATTTAAAAAATACATACATACTCATCATACCAACTATGTGGTTCTCTTAAATACTTTGCTATAACATACAGTACCTTCTCAATATACGTATATGGCATTTTGCATTACAATATTATGTGTGTGCGTGGTTTTGTTTTAGCTTTATGTATTACTCTCTTTGCCACAATTTGATATAGTAACACAAACTTAACAACGAAAGTATAAGTGTACAAATAAGTGTACAATTAATCAATAACTACCAAAATCAGTGTAGGTAGAGCAGATTTTGTTGCATATGTATCGATATGTAATGTATGATATCGTTGATATGAACATCAAAATAGTTGCAGTTAGCTTTAGTAATTATAAAACGATTATTGCTGTTATGGTGACTTAGGCAGTGACCCGCAGGAGAGATTACTATAAGGGCATGTCACATGTTGATGTTGATAAGAACTAAAGTTTCGTATGTACATGTCACAAATGTTTTATTGCATTTATTTGGTTACGACTTGTGAGAGACGAAAAGTTGTGTGTACAAATGATGGGATGAGAAATGAAATGAAGTATATAGGTACTTTGTAGGTATTCCTCACATTGTAGCATTTATAAAGACATTTGTACAAGTAATAAAGGTGACTAGTTGCAGAGATTGTTAATTCGTCGTGGATTCTCATTAGAATTGTAGAAAATAAATTAGCGTTGCCTATTCGTATAGGGATGGTGACGGTCTACAGAGTAGTCGCATTTGGTTATTATACAGAATTTTTTATTTATTAGGAAAATAGTTGAGGATGAGAGTTGATGTTTGTTGTGTGTGTTTGTGTGTGTGTGTTTGTGTGTGTGTGTTTGCTGTGTGTGTAGTATAGTGAGTTGGAAGTGGTAGTTGAGTGAAACAGGTAAAGCGAGTATAATATTGTACACAACGCAGAGAGAAGGACGGACGAGGGCAGGTCGACCACATAGATTTATTTTATGCTTATACTACTTGTCTTGATGTTTTTCAATCTTCAATTAAAATCCAACTTCTTCGTCTTCTTCAATATCTTCTTCTTTCGCCTCTCCATTTCTTCATCGTCTTCTTTTTCGACTCAGTGCCAAATGCCAAATGCCTCAATCCAAATTTCTGGAAAATCAAGAGAGGACGACAGGACAACATTCACTTATCTTCACTTCACTGTCCTGCCTTTGCAGCCTTACCTACATCTGCATCTTGTAAAAAATCAGTTTGCATATAGATTCAGTCATTTCATTCTCTCTCTCTCTCTTTAGTGATTGCCGTTTATCGATCATAATCAACGGATGAGAGAAGAATAGAGAAATCGTATTACAACTTGACCCTCCACTCTCTATACACTTCGCCTCATCCACAACATTTGTTTACTTTTTGAATTACAAACAGTACTTTAAAGGATGAGCACCATCAAATCATGTGAAACACTGCATGCTGAATCAATGCACTGTATATATTTGTGTATGTAAATTATAGGCAGATGCATAATAAGGGCTTATTTGTATTGTAGTAATAAAATATAACACAGGTATTCTAATATAGGAGCAATAGCAAGTATATAGTTTGTAAGTGTTAGCACTATACTAGTTATGAAGAAGGTGTGCATGTTTGACATGTATGTTCTCTTGTGGAAATTATCACGTTACAAACTGTGTACTGTTTATGACTACAATACGTGACGCATTGCTGTGTATAGCTACGAGAATATTAGTGCTAATGAAACTAAAATGAATAATGATATTAGTTTTGCCGATATACACAACACGATTGAAATTTTAATGAAAATGTTACATAGGTTGCACTACAAGGGGTGTTGCTAATTCCTGCACCACCACTGCAGCACTAACCTGTGACGGTAAAAAAGGAGAGCAAGACACTGCTAATACCTACTTTACATTGTTTTTGTGTTTGAGCACTTTTTCCTAATTTTTTCCACCTAATATTTATCTTCTGCATTATAGCATGCCAATCCTACAATATTATGCACATTCAATTTAACATAAAATAATATTCGCATTTATATGTATGCACATGTACCTTATTAACCCTTGTGTTTCTATCTACTACTACCTACACACACTAATATTTACTACATATTATCTACAACACACTATACACAGCATGTACTATGTACAAACTCCTTCATCGTCTCAGCCACGAAAAATGCAGTGCAATGCAATGTTCTTGTTGCAAGAATCGTTTATCCCGTATAAAATAATGAATGTCTACTAAGATATGCATGAAGGGTGAGAGATGCAATTGTTTTACAATTTCTGTAAACGTAGCCGAGCTAAATTGACGTAATACAGATAATCAAACTTTCAATGTGTAATTATCATTCCCTTGTGAATATCCCATCAAACATAGCATCAATCTCCATATTCCGTGTAGTATAACAGAATTCTACATTATTACGTGGCTGTGCATACAACATTCAACATACTATGATCAAGTCCATCACAATAACTTATAGGTAGTCAAGTCAGATTGAATAAAAATATGTGGAGAATGCCAATTTTTTTTACAATCTACAATGCATAGTCATAGCCTTATTCTGTGCATATCAATAACCTAATATTATTATGCATAGCAAAACAACACAAATTCATAAAATACTACAATACAACAATTTTTCAACGTTTTCCTATTTTTTATTTTTACTGTAAATATTTTCTGCTTATACACATACCTCACATAGGTACATATGCATGTATGTATACTGATACGAACTACTATTTATTCTTGTTTAAGATAATATCATTATTATTGCCATCACTGTACTATGGTGATGATCTTGTGCCGTGTACTGGAGGTTTATGGTTTTACATGGCAATGTCAAAACGACTTTTTTGAGATTGGTAGAAATACTAAACGGCAAGTGATACTAGTATTGGTATTGACTGTCTTAGTAAACTATAGGCAATAATGTTCTTTTGCGATTTTACATTGTAGCACAAAAAAGACGGCAAGAAAAAGAGTTGGCTTGTATTTACATTTATTTGGTGTAATGAGAATTGTTTATTGCAGTAGGCGGTGTTAGTTGTGTTGGTGAATGGGCAAGGAACTCGTGGTGTGTGTGTGTGTGTAATAAGACAAGTAAATAAACTAAACTGTGTTGATGCTCACAGGGGACAAATAGTTACATAGCAGCCACTATGTAAATAATAAAATGAATAATTATAATTTATTCAGACATGTTCCTTTTGTCTGTAGTAAAGGAACCTACCTAGTATCGCTGCAGAGGGGACAAATCAGTCAATTATTTCAATTTCAATACTTTCTTGTTTTTTACAGAATTTGTAATTTTGCATTGGACTGGCCTGGCCTGGTTTGACCTGACAAGAGTTGAAACATAACACTCCAACATTATCTGTGCGTCATATTGCATTATCCTATTATTGACAGTGAACAAGATACAAGCTACAAGTGTGGACAGAGATTGTCAGGATCAGGAGTGCTGAGCTACAAACACTCTTACATACAACTACATGTAACACTGTAACAGTACATACCATCACATGCAAATTTAGTCTCCGCATCACCGTATCAACTAATATAACGTCTATAGTCGTACTGTAAGTGAATGTGAAGGAGGGATTGATTGACGGAGCAGCAGGACTTGAGTCATTCTGAAGACGACGCGGCACAAGGCAACAAAAAACAGCGCAAAAGATTAATTGATTATTATGATTCCCTCATTAGGGATGATATAGCAAAGGAAAAGTCATTCCATGCATTGTGTTTGTTGTACATGTGGAATTTACATTGGATATATTGAACTATACACAATAGGGAGTGTACACATATGAGACTACTATACTAGTATCTGTACAGTACATACATATAACACACACTAATTAAATTGTATCCATGCGAAAACCCTGTTCTCATCTAGGAACACATTTGAAGCCGTATACGTGAACACACGAGGATGACACTGTGAATTTTTCTCGTCCTGCCTTTTCAACTTTTCTTTGCAAGACGATGAGCTCAATTGAATGAATTACTTTTTATTTGGACTCAGTTCATAGTTGAGAATCGTAATTAAGGGTTTATTATATTTGGCAGTGATAGTACACCTTGTTTTGCATTCCTCACACACCGAGCACTCACATTCACGTACATACACAAGTGAATATACCACAAAAACATAACAGCGTTGAAACGAATTCCATCTCCATTCCAAGCTTTCTTTACACAGTTACTACACACAGTTCATAAACTCAAATTCTTCTTGTGAGTGTGAAAAGCAAATACATACTGCACCACCACGACACATACTAGCGATTGAATAAATAAAGTGTACTTGCTGTGTTACATATAAAATATATTATTACATAGTGTCTCCTAGTTTACTTTATGAAAGGACCAAATTTATATACAAGGGAACAAATTTTATAACACGAGAACTAAACTGGTCTTCGTTTTTTGAAAGTGCTCAATATTCTGAATATTCTGTAACAGTTGAATTTACAAGAGGATCAAAAAGCAAAGGAGCAAGTCATCACAATTGCATTCTTAAATATTTTTTGGAACTCAATGCCTACCGACCGAATGCGACCGAACATGAGCTCCAAAGAGGTAATAAACTTGAATTGCTAATAATTTTTACTCAAATTACGTGCACGGCTTCTGTATATGGTATCAAATCAATTTCTTTTCAAATTTGCATTGTTCTACTTTTATAGCGATGGTTTAGTGCAAAGTGAGTTATTGTGCACTTATGCATACTCACTATACTCGGAGATAATAAATTCAGACCAAGAATTACTTAGTTTTCTCATTAAGGACGAACAATAGCAGTAGGCAGCTAGTAATTGAGAATTGAGAGTTCCACAAAGAAAAGAACAAGGGGCAAGGCTATCTCGTTCCAATAAAATAACTCATCTTTTCATTCTTGTTGACAATTGCACACAAAAAGAATTCACTTTGTATTTGTAGGCCCAATGCTAAACTCAATCCCTTCTTCATGCTATTTACCATATGAGTGAATTCATACGCAGTTGTATCAATAAATAATATGTTATCCCTAGCTAATAATACTACATGGTGTACATATGCTATTCCATAGTAGTAGTATCAATGCATGTTAAAGTATAAGTAGATATAGAGCCAACGTATGAACTGAATCCTTTGTATTTACAAGGTATAGGTACAACGTGTCAAGTCGATGGAGCTTACACAAATAAACTGAAGTTAATAAATTGAACTTGTCTCAATGCATGTACAGAATTTGCATATCATACAGCCATGTAGTAAAGAATGTCTCTGCTAAGCAAATAAATTGTAGGGAGTGAGTAGTTTCCCAGTCCAAATGCGTCTTGCACTGTACAGGGTGTTTCTTAACTACATCCTTCCATTACAATATAAATGCCATTCTTGAAAATCGAATCAAACGTCCACGCAGACACCACTACCAAATTGAGAAAATATTATAATAACACAACGTGTTAATAAGGCGCAATATATTATTATTCTAAAAAGTGTCCACTCTGACTGATGAATGACACTGAATTATTACATTGGTATAAAAATTTTGCAAGTATTTCTTTAGTTTAATTGCTCATGAACAGAGTAATATGTACATTTAAACAAAATATTTCCATGTACGTTGAATTTCTCTAAACGTGAAATATGTAGTCAGTCACTTTATCATGGACAGTATTGGAATTTTGACTGGGATGCCATATTTTTCTTATTTATGACACATGACTTTTCTACTTATTGCTAGCAATTTTTACAAATACTTTTTTGCAAAGTTTTAATTATTTTGCATTTGTATTCATAGAATGTACTTGCATACGAGTACCCTTGTATACCTACACCCATCTGTAGAACTGCTCAAAAATACGAAAGTAAAGCAGACAAGGTGATCCATCTCATCTTCTCATGCATCTCTATATATTTATATTATTAGGACATCTTTCCACCGCGTGCGTGTTTGAATAAAGCGTATTATATGTGAACACTCATACATTACACACTAAATGTAAGCAATGTATCTCGTACGTCCTTATTCCGTATGTGTAGGCTAAGTGAGGAGATGGATGTCTTTACATTGAGAAAGAGTGAGTCAGGCCAATGTGCCTAGAGAGTAGCAAATATTTAGTAACAAGTCAAGACAGTAGTAGTAATGTGGCATTAGTTGGCACGGCAAAAGCAAAGATTTCGATTGTCGGTGTCTCTTCTTCCACGTACAGATACAAGAAGGCACAAATACATACATTGTATTTGCGGTGTTGTTGTGAGCGCACTGCATTTATTCTACAGACAGAAACACGACGAGAAGCTTCATTTGATTAGTACCACAAGACGGGATAATGTGTCAGTACAATAGAATCAGAAAGCCGAGAAGGTTGCTGAATAGAAAATACATTTATATCATTATCATTTTATTATATTTATTGCAATTCTGCATTCTGTCTCTATATACACACAACACACATGTTACATCCTTATATTCAATCCATACAAATTCTATGAGACTAATAATACAACTATCGTGTCTCTATAGCATAGGATGCTATTGGTATAGAAGCACAAAGTACGTAATGCAGTGGAAAGATAAGCAAGGCTGTTAGTCAAGTTGAAATAGGGAACAGCCTAAGGGCTCCACCCTTCTTTCTTCATTCATCTCTGGCAATCAGCTTCCTTTGACTTTGACTCTCTCTTTCTGATTTGCTCCCTGCCTTACTTTGTCTTCATCTCAAGTTTCACTCGCACTAATACAAATCGGCATTGTCTGCAATTAAGTTTCTATAAGTAACTATTACATCATATTAGTTAGTTGGAGCAGGTTGGCGGCTTAGGCGCACAACCAACTCACATAATGTATAATGTCTACAATCATCATAAACAACTATGCTACTTCACATACGTAGCGTAACAGCAGTGTCTTCTTACTCTCACTCTATTCTTGCCATCAAGAACTCACTAACTCATCGCCATACACAACTCACACTCTCAACTCTGTCTCAACCACGCCACAAAAAACACAACAACACACTTACCTACTCCGAGTGTGTGTCGCACCTCCAACTCTACAACCAACATTCAGCAATAAATCCCCTCTTACAATATTCACCTGTATTCCAACAAATCTTTATTTTTAGCAACCCACAAAAAACTCACATCCCTACAAAAATCTAAATACTATTACTCAAGCATAACACTCGTTCCAAACCACGACGGGTTTTCATGTGAACTATATTATTAGTAAAAAGTTGTTTGCCATTACAATATTACATATATATTGCATTTTTTCTTCCTCCAACAACACAACTAACTTACATACACATTTACATGCACACAGTGTTTGCATTAATTTCCTTACCTTTACTTATAGTATAATTTTCTGTATAAAATATGCAGCTATATGATACTTAATATGTATTTACGCTTAATTCCCTGTACAATGTAGTTGTTGAGGATGACTGTGATTCATTGTAATGTCATGTGCATTTCCAAAGAAGTGTATACATATAGAGGTGTCGGAGTAAGTAGTAGTAGCTGGCTGATAAAAATTGGCAAGACATAAATCACAGTGTGATATTATGCCTTGAGTAGCTTGCTAGATGCCTAAGTACATCTATTGTGTAAGTGCATGATGACATTTAAATGCAGTTTGTTATGTGAATGTGGCAGGACAATTAAAAACTGAAAGGACTGAATGAATAGAATGGAAGTTATTGGATGTGATGTGACATATGTGACTGTTTGAACCGGATAGAGCTAAGGTTGAAAAGATGTGGCATAGGGTACATTGAGTGTTGAGCAAGGAGAGAGAGTGAGAGAGGAAGACGAGAAGTCGGGGAATTTGGGTGCAGGCAGAAAGCATGTCGTAATATAGCAATAGAAAAGACACACCTTTGAAATTGCGAATAGTTGAATGACGTAGTTTTGAAAGATTTAGCTTGTTTGAGCACTTGTTGGTTATTAGGATAAGATTGTTTCCTCTGCGTACACCTTTTGTATTATGATTGCCACCACATCCTATCATCATCGGTATTGACTGCCATTGTATTGTGTGAAAGTCTCGTTGCATGCCTCTTATAATAATATATTGTAATTGTAGTATTGTTGTCGTAAGTGATCTTTTGAATTGGAATTAGTTTGCAGAGTTAAGACGTTTGCGTTCTCTCTGCTCTTTTACGTGTGCACTGCGCCATGTGCACAACATTAGATCCAGTCTAAGTATCATGTTTTATATTCATACGTGTTATTTGCCACAGATTACTACGCTCAATAGCTCAGTGTGTGTAATAATATTGTTAAGTTTAACGACTGTGTGAAAGATACGCAATTGTAAGCGGACTGAGCCAACTAGCTCCTCCTCTCTCACCTATGTCATTAAATGCAAATCTAAATTAAGGAGAAGGGATTCCTCCATACCACTGCCACTAACTACGAACACTGCTACACTACACTACACACAGCACAACACAAGCACAAAACACAACACTCCATTAAAGATTAGTTTCGAATATTTTCTTGGTCACCTCGCTTGCATACCTATGTGGTCATCATCCTCTTCGTGTTCATCATCAGTACCTAGCCACAATGCGGTGCGGTGGACTCAACATTCCCTCTGCACTATATACCTTAAGTACATACACACACATTACACATACCGTCTGAATAAATAAAATGCTAATGCCTTTGCACCTATACAGCCTATAGTAGACATGCACCCACTTACCGCCAATATAATACTCTATCGCATTTTTATACTTTTTTATTGTTAATATGACGTATAGGTATGTAGTGTACAGACACTAACTAAACGTAAGCCGATCACGAAAATGAGAATGGCTGAGCGTCTTGCTAGCTATGTGTGGAAAACAAATATTCTAATGATTTTATGAATATCATACGTATGCATAATGTGTGTTGTTGGTACAGGTGATAATAGTGCATTTTAATGTCCGATGCATTTAGACGGTGTAACCAACTAAAGAAAAAGCATTGTATGGAATGGGAATTGTAATCCAATCAAATAGAGATCTATGAAGCCCTAGTGGTATACAGTGTCGGTGTCTCATAAAGGGTTCAGTAAACGGCCTCTGTTTTCAATTGTGTGATGAGCAGAAGAAACAAGAAGTTTGTGCATTTTTCTATTCTTCTTTCCACCAGCCCACCTGCTTCCCTTCTCTCTCGCTATCTGTCTCCACACATACTTCTGTCTACTACACTCAACCAACCTGCCTTTAAAGCAATACATGGGTCTTGTATTGTGAGATACACACCACATACATATGATACATACAGTATATATGTTAGTAGCAGCTGCATGGTTCATCCATTCTACGTTACACGACATTATATCCGCAATTTAGCAGAAACAGTGAATTGTATGTATAGAATCATCGTAATAACCAATAAGTAATAACATTCATCAGTACGTGTTCGGGATGGCTTGTTTTCATGGGACACTGTAATAAGTGTGTGTAATAAAGATAAAGACGCATCCTCTCATATCGCATAATACATTCGATCGCATACAAAACAACAACTCGCTCCTATGGATTTTAATGGCAGGAATTTGAATGTATGGCATGAGTATTGTTGTAATTGTAGCAATATCAGTAGCATGGTAGGAGCAGTAGTATTGGGGCTGGGGATATTTTAAAAGGAAATAAGTACCTACGTTGTTAAATTGTATAACTATGACTGGAGAAACACAAGATGTGCAATAGTGAATGTAATCTGTGGATTTTATTTGAAATTTGTTGTTGCTAATGGAGAGTGAATGAATCGTAGTGTGTTGTGTATGTGGTAGGAAAAAATGTGAGATTTGTGTATCGATATTATTAAGAGTGCTCCATTGATATCAATATTCATTGTGTTGTGCTCCTACTCCACGTCGTGTGTTTGTATTGTATTTGTGTATACATACAGCATCTTTTTGTTGATGTGTAGCTAATAGTATATGATTTGAGTGTGTACGAATGATATTATAGTTATTTAGTGTAAGGATTGTTATAAGGTTGCGATGCAGGCATATAATAGAAGACTCGTATTATAAGTATATTGGTGTTTTAAGTGGTCGCTCGTTTGTGTCGGATCGATCTGTTGTTGAATGCTATCGCAAAATTACATCAGAACGTAACATACATGTAATTACCTTTAATGCTTACCTGTGTGTGTGTGTGGACGGAGTTGGAGGCGAGTAAAAAACATAAAAATTGTTATTCACGATAACACAAGTTGATTTGATTTGATCATTGTATGTACTAGTAGTAGTAGAAGCAGTAGCAGGAGTAGCATCATGATTCCACTACTTATAAGACATTCAGGACGGTGTTCTCTGTATTTAATATCAGATCAGAATATAATGTGAGATTACATGCATTTGTTAACAGTAAAAGTATAGTAAGTACACAGTGCATCCTTTTCGTCTTTCAGCTTCTGCGTCCTTTACGAGCTAGAAATTGTGTGAGAACACAAGAACGAAATATTCTGCCAAATTATGTCTTGAGTTTGTGACCTTAAATTGTGCACTTGTTCCTCTGTGTAGCAGATTTGTGGGTTGTAGGTTACACTGCTTGTACAGGTACTATTAACAGTAAACATTAAAGTAGAGATTATTAGTGCAATGGCATAAGGGAGAAAGACATTGACGCATTTTGGACGATGGCAGTTGTTTAGGTCTGTATAATTTCTGTGATGTTTGCGTTGTTTGAGAGACGACACTGCAGTGGGGCAGGCGGGCGGGCAGAGAGACGGTTGATTGTGTGAGAAGAAGTGAATTCAAGTGAAATGGTTGGTTGAGCACGTTTTCTCATTTCATACTATACCATTATTTTGTTTTAGGCACTATGCAATTACACAATACTGATGGAATGAGAATAATATGCTTTGGCTACCGCATAACAAACTATTATTTCAATGTGCTGCTCATCCACAGCCTTATGAACACAGCTCCACAGAATGCATACCGGCTTTTCTTTCATCATAAACTAAAACAACTATCTATGCATTCCCTGCACTGCCACAAACTTGATCAACATCAACACACGGACACACACAAAATACACACAGACGAGAAAACGATTGAAATTCAAGGAGGGATAATGAACGTCTTGTGTTACCACGTAGTGTTCTGTTTATACTTGCAGTTCTGTGTTACATGTATTGGGTAATTAGGTTTCACAGGTATAATACCCTGTGTGGGTAATACTAATCCTATTGTAGGACGACCCACACATTTATTACATGCATAGTATACTGCATGCTTTCTTGTATTTTAAACCGACACTAATATCTACATAAAACTCTCTAATAAGTGCAAGCCACATATTATACATATTCACATATATGCAGACACTTGTAAAGTTTTTTTTGTAAAAATTGCAAATCAAGAGAATATTGTATTGAGGTAGAATAGTAGTAGCTTAGTAGCTGCAAGGCTATAATAACATAGTATGGTGTAGTATTGATATTTAATAATAATACAAGTCTGGTGGTCAAGGGAGTGAGAGACTGGATGCAATAATAGTAATAGATTGTGTGGCATAGAAGCAGGAGATATTCATTTGAGATTTGTTTGTGAAATAGTGTGTTAGAAGTTATCCTGTTTGATCGACTGTCTAGATTTTTATGTGGATTTATTGTCGAAAAGGGACGAATGGAATGAAATGGAGGATGGTGGAATATTGTGTGTATGTTATGTGGGATGAGTGTTTGTGAGAGAGTGGGAAAGAAAAATTAGAAGAGGACCTGAGTGAGTGTTCTGAGTGAGTAGATAAATAGCACGTAAGAGACTGTGAGCGTCTAAGCAACACAGGGACGTTACTCTGACTGTTGAGGGTAAAAAAACTGTGAATTCTCACAAAGTTGTCTGTGTACTCTAAGAATCCGGGACGGGACAACTTTCGACTTTTTCCATTTGATTGCAGTCGAGATTGTTTGGGCAGAACGTAGAAACTATTATCGCATTATCCCTTTAAATCTCCACACTGCTATACCATCGAGAGTACATATAGTACTTGTACTAGTAGCAGTTGCAGCTATAGTTGTAGAAGTTGTGCTAGTAGTCGTTTACTTGTGACCAGGCAATCAGAACTCACAAGTGTACTAAGTGCACATGTTCTACATGTGAACCACACAAACGAGTATAATATCCAATATTGTTATTATAGTTCTTAGTCTTGCCATACTTGTCTCTTTTGCACAGGTATATTTATATTATATGGCTGTAGGAGTACAACTAATATAATGTAGTAGTGCCTGTAATAAATGTGCAGTGCAAAGATCAGTGAGTGATTGTCTCTGCAATACAGGATATTCCGAAAACTATCAAGAATTGCTATCCTTACATACTACATGTAAAAATACAAATACAGACAGTTGTAAAGTAAGGAAATAATATCCAATGATTAACACACTGTGCATATGTGCTATGTCAAGTCAAAAAGAAACGAAGATTTGTCTGTATATTTTTTGCTAGGATTTTCCTATTATTATGATTGATACTTAAATAGTAGCAGAGTGGAGCCAAGGCAAAAAGCAGAGAAGCTTGAGAAAGACAGATGGAACGAAAAGTGTACATAAATTGAATGATGTTGATAGGAGCTTTCACCTGTAAATATGCATCGAACAGGATTTCGCAGTTGTAAATAATAGACCGGCATTTATTTATTTATTACTACTACTAGTACTACTGCAGATATGCATACTGATAACAGAACAAACGCCGGAGAGAAGAAGTACGTATACTTATTAGTAAATTTAGCCGTTTACTCGCACAAACACACACTCTGAGCATTAATTCTGCAGATTATAGTTTATAGTGTGGTTGTGTAAATAAATAAGTCTGCTAGGTTGAAATTATCTCGACAAACCTCGAGGAATTAAATATTTGTATATAAATTGAATTACATTTTACGATGAGGCAGAAAGACAGCTCTGACTGAGCCATGTTTTCAATTAATTGCACTCTCAGTTGACTTTTTTCCTTGGGTTTGCCAACAAAACAAAGAAATTATTCAAAGTTGACATTGATGACTTGTCGGATGAGCCAACCACTAACTAACCCATCTAAACAAATAACTTGAGTCGAACTAATTGTCATTTAAATTGCACAGAAGAATTACGTTCTCATTTACCTTGTAACAATACAGTAATAAGCGTAAGTGAAAGAGATTGAAAATGACATGTTGAATTGAGTCAGTCCACTGCAATTCAATTCACACACAAACAGCCTCTCTCCTGCTCCTCAGGCTCAAGGGCGCAAAAAGGCAGATGCACACACAGTCCTCCTAAAACTCTAATATCCACACCAAACCACTCCAACCAATTTGCAAACCTCACTCACAACACACACAGTACACACAATATTATTATTACTTTTATATTTCATTACATGCACACATCCATACCTATCATTTCATGCAAAGCAGCAGTATAGATATATGTAGCTATCTACTACATGGTCAAGAAAGGCAAAAGGTATTTGTGTGTGTATATAAGTTTTATTACATAGGAATTGTAAAATATGAGATGAGTTGATTTGAGATGAAGAAGAAGACAAGAATCTGAGAGGCAGAAGTGTTGGTTGAGTTGGGCAGTTCAGAGCTTCGGTTGATTCGATTTGAGTGACATGCTTTGAGGGCTAAAAGCCAGCGATAATTATAACGGCACTGCTACTTGGTGTGGCTTCAAGTACTACGACTCACTACATGCCCCAAACTATTTTATATTATGCTGCAGACAGTGAGCTAATTAAGTTTTTAAAAATTAGACCGTATGAATTTATCGTGGTAATTGCACACAGCAATTATCAAGGTTGTCTTTATTATACTTTTTCTCAGGGAGACAAACAAACCACTACTGTGGTACACCTTTTAATTAGCTGCAGATCATCACTGTGTAAAAATATCAACAAATTATGCACAAGTGTATAGTGCTAGAGTGTACACTTGTCTACCACATTGCTGATGTGGAGTTAATATATTGTGTATGATGATGCTACTTATGTTGAGTTATGGATGTGCTGCCACAACAGACAATGAATTTAATGCTCCAGGGCTCAATATTTTTTTAATTGAGATAAAACATTTGTAATTTTCAAATTATAAAAACGGGTGCAGTAATAACGTCATTGCAAAGTAACTACATGTACCTACAGTATTTATGAATATTTGGCGAAGGTTGGCTCATACATTCAGGAGACTAAGTTATTTATTTTGTGTGTTTTGAAATTGCAGGCGGAATGTCCGCCGATTCAGATGGAGCCCGTTGACTTGACAGTGAACAAATCTGACGACGCTTCTCGTCGTCATTGTGATTCCCCCGAAGATGCATCTTCAGCTATGGACTACACATCTTCAGACTCGGAAGATTCTTCTCGGTACAGTTACCCTTCCAGCCGAAACAGTTCTCTCTCTTGGACAGCAGCCTCAGAATACACTTCCACTTGCATAGATCTTAGAGTTAAAAAAGGTAAGCCCACATTTTCATACACTTTTTTTAACTAACACAACAACAGTCATTTCTCTCCATTTATATTTACACATGCGTCTTTAATTCGATTCGTCACTAAATTAATCGTCATTCATCGAAACCGATAAAATCTATTAGATATGCACCATATGCATACAGACATAAATCAAATATTTAAAAATGCCTACCTGAAGGTTTTATATCATTGAGTAATTGTTACGAATGAAGATTATTTCCGAGGAAATTTAATGAAATATCACCTAAATTGCTTTCACTGTAATTTTTTCAAGTTAGACTTTGTGTACTTCTAACTTTCCCCGGGTACCATTAAATTTTTTAAATTTAAATTTTGTTTTAAATTTTCTTCAGAACACGCATTTGTGTTGACATACCTATTACATTTAAGCATTTTTATTTTCTGCACATATAAAGCTTTAATTGTAGCTATACGGTTGTGTCAACTTAAGATTTTAGACGATATGAAATTTACAGAATTCATCTGTTTTTTGTAAATGTTACTGAGGGAGTTTGTCTGTAGTGCAAGTACTAAGAATTGTGCAATTACCGTTTCTAAGTCTTAAGTTGTACACACAGTTTATCAAATGGGACATTTTGCAAAATATTGCAAACTTCACAGGCACTAAATCATTTTTAAGCATTGTGATTATAAAATGAGGCTTGTTTTGACTTTATAATAAGTGTGCTGTGGTAGGAAATAAGTGGTACAAAGAAGTTTAGACTCGTCATCTGTATACGTAGGACATTTTACATGATGAGTAATAGGCCAACACTCTGAATCGTAAATTGAAAAACCTTTGGAAAAGTATTTATTGTGTTGTCCACTACCACAGCTCACTATACTTGTAATCCTGCTTTTACTCAGACTTTTGTGGAACACGTCCTCATAATAATAAATGCACGTGAGAAGTATTCTGAACACGGCAGCAGTGAGGATTTATTATTAGATATCATTTTTGCATCTTCTCAAAACTCACTCAACAAATAAATCCTTCTGAAATCACATCCCATATATCTGAACACGTTTGCTGCAAAACAGCCGTCGCCGTCAAAAAATATTTTTATTCTACGCTTTCAACTTCAAATAAATAAATACAAAAAATCCTTTACATTAAACCATGTTGACAGTCTTTTGGTTTGAGCATTGAGTTCACTAAAAACTTTTATTGTTGCACACATACGCGTACAATTTCTTTTGACATCACTCTTTATAAATCTCCTAATACCGTCTCAAAAGGTCTTTTCCTAATAATATTACTATAACAAATCTACTAGAAATTCACACATTTGTGTGTGCATATCTCTCTCTAGAAATAAATTCTATATAGAATACTTACGTTTACGTATACGCAACTAGACGCGACTGTCCATTACACTAAGGAGTTTTTGTCTGCGTTTCTTATATGAGGGCTTTCCCATTTACAGCGTTTAGCTTCGGTCTCGTTTCCTCCATTCTCTGATCTTTCTTTTGACAATTGTCATGATGTCAGTTGGTCGTTTCTTCATTGTCAGATTGTTGTAGTTTTGTGCTAGTTTGCTGCTAATAGCTAAAAGATAAGTGACCATGCAAAACCGGCCACTGCGCTTCCACTTGACGAATTGCTGTAAAAAACCCTTTCATCCTAAATACCTAACTACTACTTAACTTTTCACAGACTGCTAAAATCTACCAGCAGCAGAGATCTATTGATTCGGACAGAAAAACTCTGCGGGCACTGACATTCCTTGTGGTGTGTATTGTGCATGCTTCACATCTAATACCTGCAATTTCTTTGCAGATTTACTCACATTTTGTTATTATTCAA
>JAQFYB010003807.1:0-18203 GCA_034694085.1 Pogonognathellus longicornis | reverse complement strand
GTTGAGCAAATGCAATTGATGTAATATGTGAAGAGATTTTTAGACACATAGACCACACACCGCACTGCACTCGTATACTCGTATTCAACTCAAAGCAAACACAAATCCTTCTTGATATGCCCCGTCGGCCCTTCATTCTTCAACATCAATGCTGTTTACCTCAAAATCTATCAAATCATCAGATCACTCCATCAATCCATTGTTTGTGCATGGCTAAGAAATTACTTCTTCCACCAACAATCTCTATTTTATATAGATGTATGTATGTGTGTACAAGTCTGATAAAAAATCTCTGTCTACTTATTTACAATGTTCACGCAATGTTGGAACACAGATACAAATGTTTACTTAAAACTGTAATCCAAACAAAAATATCCCACGTGCTTGAAACACCCTGGTTCGTATTCCTGTTTGTAAGCAATAAACAATCTAAAATATTCCTGTGTTGTACTTGTACTTATTACATTTTCTATACAATTAATCTCATCATCACAATTCAAAACTATGAGTGTTGCACACAACGGAAAAAATATTTTATTGCAATATCAAAGTTAATTCTTAACCTGTGATTAATTTTAACTGAATGGGAATTGTGTGCATACAAATCAAAAATTGTATAGTTTTGTTTTATTGTTGTTTTACATGGTTTATTTTACATTCTGGTAAATTTGCTCTCTCATTTTGCTGTGGATGTGTACTCGTAGTATCGTATTAATGATTGTTGTATTGAAATTGAAGTACAAATAGCTTTAATTATTCCATTGTGCGACAATCTATTGTAATGCTGTATCCTCCTATGCTATCCATGCCCATTATCGTGGCAAATGATTCTAGTCGGGATGGTTAAAATATACAGTGGTGATGATACAATTACCATTGTAGTTGTTTACGCTCCCTGTTTGTAAGGGTGTAAGGTGTAATAAGCAATAACTGTAATGGCATGGGTAATTTATACACAATACTCCTGGGGCAGGGACAGTTTCTTGGTAAGAATAACACAACAAACCATACATTATGGTTATGATGCAACAATACCTGAAAAGCTCTGATAAAAATATGTTATTACTTTCAATTTTGACACAGATGCTTCAATTACTTATTTCTAGTTGCTACTTCCTCTCTAGCTACCAGTTAACGTGGAGTGAGGGCAGGCAGCTTTTGGGCTGAGGGAAAAAATGGTTGTTGTTGATAAATAAAGTGGAAGGTAGAAGTTGCATTATTATTATAATAGAATTAGTGCATGCATACATGGGACTCACGTAGCAATAAGTTAATACCCTTTTAATGCATAATTGTAGCATTTTTTTGTGCAATGCAATATTAGTATTTTTTGCATACACTCCTTGAAAGCTGGGAAACCACCTTCCGACTAATTAACATCATTTCTTTTGATTATCATACATATCTTGTGTTTTATATGAGACAAGTTTTCAATGTAGATCAAAACGGAAAAAGTGTTAAAACGTGAACACATCATAGTCTTCCGATGGGAAAGAGTAGCCTTAGAGTAGCCCATCTGCTTGATGTTTGGGGATTCCAGTTTGGACCCTTGCTGGGGGTGTGATTCAAAACTATGCATACAGCAACTGGCGATTTTGATGACTATAATTATCTCCTGCATTCTATAATTTTGACATTAGGCTACAAGCTGGCCTAATCAACCGGAATTTATGCAATTGCGAAAGTGTATGCTATACACAGATAATGGTTTCACTGCACCTATAATACACAGCGTTTAGCTAACGTCATAGCATAAACATTTCGATTTGGGCAGATGTTGGTGCGCCTTATAACTAACTGAACTGGATTGCAGAGATGCAGATAAGTCGAAGTACAGCTCTCTGCGAATAAAAAGAAGGTGGAAGGGCAAAAATAATTTCGCAATGTTGATTTTGATTTCATGGGTTCAAGGAAGAGTAAAATTAAAACAGTATATTTGCTCCGTCTCAAGATAATTTCAGAGTTGCATCTTCTGAGACGACTGAGAAGTCGTGAGAATCGCTTTCAGCTGGGTTTAAATGCATTTTTATTGCACATCCCGCACCAAGGCTCCATTTCACTGCAAAAAATCTCTATTTAGTATTCACTTGACCTTTCTCCAAATAATGACTCATCCTATTTCACAAACATAATTAACACACTATACATATAACTAGGTATTTTTGGAGTCACATCCATCAGTCTGCAGACCGTAAATTATAACATTTTTTCTATCAGTCTAGCTGCACACGCACGTACAGATACATCCAATGTTGCAACTTGCATTGGAACTTGTTCTTCGTCAATTTCCCGAAAATAGCAATATAAACCAAGGAAATGTTTTTATCACTCCCTCTGCAAGGCGTTTAGTGTTTAGAAACATCGTAGCTTTCGTCCATCAAACTTTGGCCTTGAGTTTAAGGTAACTGTTATAGGTATTACTTATAAAAACAATATTTCGTTTAGAACAGGTACTCCTCTTTATGATATCGATCCTTTACATGTATAATGTTATTTCAGGAACAAATAATTTTTTTCTAAATTGTAATGCTGATTTCAAGTTAGAAATATGTATTGTTTTTTACTGTTTGTAAACTAGTAGTCTTTGAATACATAATGTAAGCAAAACAAACCATAAAAAATCGATACAGCACTTAAGCTCAATAACCATAAGCTTTATTGAGAATACCCACAGACTTGAGTGTTCTTAGTAGGCATCTTTGATCGTGATTCTTAAATCTGAGTGTGAAGATAAATGATTAGGGTTTAAATTACGTTCTCAAAACGCAGTGTTAGTTGAAACTACACTGGTTTACAAGTCTGATTAGCGGAAATCAGCAAACATTGAGTTGGATGTAATAGAGTGAGAAGAGTATTAGTACCATTAGGCTGTCGTAGTCGTGAGGTGTTTATCAAAACTTGTTTGACTTGAGCTAATGAAGACATAGATGCAAAAGTATAGGTCTCCGTGTCTCAAACTCGCACACATACACAGAATAGCTAAATAAATGTATCCTGTGAGTTTAGCGGAGACTATTGTAGAAGTCAAATCATATCTGCAACAAGAATTACTCATCTTTTTAGTTGCTTCGTTTTGCGGCTAATTCACGATTGATTGTTTCCGAAAAATCTAAACATCACGCAGACGGTTTCCTTTTTGTCGGCTTACAATTAGTTTTATAGTGTCATCTTTCTTGGCACCATCAACCTGACCTGATGCCGAATAGACGAGACAACTCAGGTGTATTACATAGGTCTGTCAGCATCTCTAAGATTATAGGCTCCATATACTGAAAAAATAACTGTGTATTGGGATTTCGGCTTTGGGGTTCACGAGAAAGAAACTGTTGTAAGGCGACTTGGGTTGTACCTTGCTGCCTCTAAGTGCCATACATTAGAGAGAAAAACATAGTGAACAGACACACCTGACCTGAATATGCTCTCCTTGTTTACAATAATAATAATCATTTAGTCCTACTAAACCATCTTTACCTCTGCTTCCTATTAAAAAAATGCAAATTATACTTTATACAAATGTTCTGTTTTTCCTCACTCAAATCATATCTATATACAAGCTACCTAAAAGTAAGTTAGGTAGGTCTACGAATATACACAAGCTATCGTTTTTGGAATAGTCTTAACTTTTATTCCCTTTATTCAAGGTTATGTTCTCAAAGTTTTCAATTTTTATTGTTTACTTAACATGTATTTCATTTTCATATCGATCTGAAATGATCCTCGAAATTAATGTTTTAAATAAATATTTTTTTCTTTGAAAATCTCATTTCATGATTATTAGGATTCTATCCAGGAATCCGCAATAATTTTGTTTTTGTCCTATAAGAAACCAACTTGCGGCAGATCCCCAATTAAAAAAAGACAAGTTGGTCTTCTAGTAATAGGTCCGATTGATGAAGGTCACGTACGAGGATTTACTAGAATTTTTGTTATGAAGAGCCATCGAAAAATTCAAAATCTCGGTTATTTTGGACTTCCTTCCCAAAACGGATAATAATGATTGGGGGTTTCTCGCTCGGTGGTTCGGGACATTGGCCGTTCCTTCTCAGTAATGCCACTCAAGGTTCTTTGATAAGAAACTGTGGTTTGCATTCGTATCGGCGGTGTAATAATGGTGTAACACAAACACAAGAGGAAGCAATAGAAACCAGAAGAAGTGTAATTTTGTGTCATCGTACTATTGCATAACATACCATGTAAAGTATTTAGGTATGCATGAGCTTATCTATGAATGGACATATTAACATTCGTGCTACCGTGTATTTACCTACCGTAGTGAGATGTTTATACAAATGACCAATCTGTATGTCTGTCTGTCTGTTCTTGGTTACTCCAGGACGGTGACAGATATAAAAGCATCAGACTTGCACAGTATTCCGGGGGTCTCATGAAAAGTTAAATCCAAAGATAGGGTCAACGATCAACACAATCATTACCTTGGCCATTTTCATAGCATGCCAGTCCTATATATCTCATCAGTTATTAAGAAGTGCTATTCAATAAATATGTTAAGTCTCCATTAGTTTCTTAGTTCCATTATTTCAACCTATATAATTTGTTAATGTTATCCCTTAGTCATGTAGCCGCTATCCTATTGTAAATCCTAATGTGTATTGCATAACACTAATTGTTTGTAGGGTCTAAATGTGTTCTAGTCCCTCAAGCCTACAATTATATTGGCAGTACTGATTCAATTGTTCCTTATAATTTAAGAAATAAAAACCTATTCAATTCAATATGCAGTCATACAGTAGATTGGATAAAAATTACGATGACATATCGGTAATGATTGGTAGTAACTACCATGTCATTGTACCAGTTTTTTTTCGTTTCTTACGATGATTTCAAATATGCATTGGTTACAACAATTTATTAAGCAATAAGAAGTCTCATTCATAACAAGGCACATTATAACTAATGTAGAATAGAATTATACTATTAGGTATGTACTTATAGGTATGTATACTTATGGCATATTAAGTAGATACAGTCTCACAATATTTACATGTAGAATCTGAGAATTGTGTATAACTAGCGTTTAGAATAATAATAGGGTTTGGAACGCTCTACTTTTCTAAGGAAGTGTTGTACGATACGTTGGTAAACAAAACAAATAGTGAGCTGACTGTTGGTGGTGAGTAAACGGAAGCATTGCAGATTTACAGCTGATTATTAGTAGTTGTGCGCTACGCTGCACTTGTAACGTTGCTTGCATGTAATCTCAAATGACAGTTATAATTTCCAATTTTCTCTCCAGATCTAAAGCCATCGATCCTCCGATGTCACGGCCTACATACCTAATATTCAATGCTCTCACACTTTTCATGCTCATTCCCTGAAAGGGAAATATGATAGCACTCGTCCAAGAAGAGCAGTTGCCGATTAGTTGCAGCTTTTCTCCTGATAAAAGACTATTCCGTAAATAATACGCATATTTTAGCAAATCCTTAGTGAATTCCCATAACCCGCCCACTTACCAAGATGTATTAGAGAATTACTGTAGTAAAATGTATTTGTATAACTTAACATGGATAGTTTTGATGTATTAGGAAGGCAATTTGTTTGTATTGCGTGGTTTAGTTTTGAGATAGACCTTGAGCTGACACGAGTTACGTTATGTTTACTACTTCAGTTTTGGATACACGTGCCGTAATTGCAAATAAGAAATAATTGAGTGCAATGTGAGAATAGCCTTTTTATGCGGCTATTTGTTTTCTATTATGTGTATCAGTATGTATGTACATGCTATGATGATCAATACTAATACATACATAGGTACAATATGGCGTTCGTATAAATTCTGAACCTGCTCTGTACATCCTACTATATTTATACTGTAGTCTTCAATGTTTTTATGTCAATGACTGTATACGACTATTGAATGGCTATACACATACATAGGTACTAATGTTATAGATACCTAGTTGAAATTTAGATGAAGGCTGGAAGGGATCATGTAAGTACATGACGCATATGTGACATATGGGTACAAATGTGTTACATGTTACACGATGAAATTTGAAGTATTTGGAGCATTGTATTGCATTTTATCTGTATTGTCATTGTCACCAAGTAAAAGTGCGAACTGTTACGTGGGTGGCAATATACGTACAAATACAAATACATGAACTACATTACTGCGCAGTAATAGTAATATAGTTCATGTATTTGTTCGAACACGAAGGACTGTGCTGTTTTTGTTTTTTGAGACTTGTATTGGTATTTAGGAATGTCACAGGTGTGTCATGTGCCATTTGTTCTACTATAAGTTCAGTTCAGATACTTAGGCATAGTGCTGGATAGGGCTGGATAAACTGTAGAATTGTATATATATATATTGTTTGTAGTTAGGTAGCTTGTCCAGTAATGCTGTTTGCTCCAGCAGAAGTTGTCCAGTGAGCAACATGCAGTATCTTATTATTTTGTCAGTTATTTTATTATGATTGCTCTGCTCAGCGACACAGACAAGGCTAGTCCAGGTTCATAAAAAGGACTCAAGCTATCAATTTTGGGTAGTGAAGTCCCCTCCCGGGCATTAACTATTGTGTTTCACTCACCGCTCACAGAATACTTTCTGAATGCATTTGTTTACAACTTCCATCCGGATTCAATTCCTCGAACCTCGAATAAAAATCTTTACAGGGTTTTTCCCTTGAGAAGTTGACAGTGTGCATACAAAGACTGCATGAAATGAAATTATGCATCTATCTTCTCATTTCAATGGAAATTTCCTCACCCCACATACAATTTGTTAAACTTATCTTGGGTTGCCCTATGAGTTACTCAAGTCTGGTGTCACTTGTGTCAGTTTTTCTTACATGGAACATGCAATCATCAAAACTACTCTCGTACAAACTCGCTCTTTCTTTAGTGCATTGTGTGCACAATATGCATCCTATAAATTCCAAGTATAATGTGTTTACATGGGTCGGAGAAAGCATAGAGAGAGATGATACAGAGAGATTACAGAACATTGCAATGTATGTACATACATACACATCTTATGACTTAAGAGTTGCGACTGTTTTGTATACAATGGCTGTATATTCTAACCTTCCTATTGTCCGTTTTACCTTCTGAAGGTTCAACTCAACTTTATGCACTGTCACATAATTTGGCTGATGTACTTATTAAGTTCCTTTCTTTTATCTCAGCATTAGCGAAGAGGTCAACTTGCATTTAAAAAATACAGTGTGCATTACCGTACTATGTTGCATAGTATTTGTTTGTACACAGCAAAAAGTTGAAATGTAACAGAGTCTGGAAAAAAACTGTCCTGAGTGTAACAGCCTTGTCATTTTCCTCTTTTCTTTGTTTGGCTCTTCGTCTGGTATGTGCATCAATAATATATAGTATTGTAACTGTAACAAACTCTATGTATGTATAATTCTGTGTGTTTGCTAAACTATTTAATATATACATACAAAGATATTAGAAGACATTCCTTTATGAGAATAATATTTGGAAAAGTTGATTTACCGTTGATAATGAAAAATTAAGGGTATAGTAACGACATAATTTTTTTGAAATTATGACATCCGTGTGAATGAAATTTTATTAAAAGTCATTCTATGCAATTTCCAAGCATTAAAACCCCTGTAGCAAGGTCGTATTTAGAGATCCATTTCGGGGAGTGAAAAATCCCAATATAACGCATAAAGATTTTGAAACATTTTGCTATTTAGTGCCTTTTTACATCAAAATGACAACCTTTTTGGATTTCGGTGATTCAATTCCCCGTATGCCCAGCCCTTTATTTCTTGATTGAAGATCTATAGGGCCCTTCATTTCTTTTATCTTTGGGTTTTGCAGAGAGCTTCTTACAGATAAACAATTACACCTAAATTCATAATTTGCATAATTCAAATAACTAATTGGTGATAGTCAACATACCTTATTATACCATGTGTCTGTATAAAAAATTGTTGGAGTTTGTGTTAAATGACGTATGTATTTGTAAAATTGTTGACCAAGGAGTATTAGTATTGAATGTATAGAAGAACTGGGAATTGGGGTAAAAAGATTGGGGGAGAAATAAGGGAAGAATATCCATATTATATAATATGTGCTAGGACTATTGGGCGAGCTAAATATTTAGACAAGAAGATCAATTCCATTTATGTAGCTGGTGAGGTCAAAAAAGTAGACGTTATAGCTGGGCCTATATGTCAGTTAGTGTATGCTCTAAATTCTGGAAGTGATATAAGAGGAAACGAGCTGAACTCAGCCAGCAGTTAGCAAAGGCAGCTGAAGCAAGATTTTGCCATTGCTCAGGCAAAAAGTGAAAGTAAGGGAAAGTGATAGGAAAAAATTAAACAAAAAACAAGCATGTAACAATACAACGTAACACTCGGTGATGTGTAGAAGTTTTAGTCGTAGCATCCAACAGACTTACACTACGAAACATGCTTTTTAGTATGTGCCACCAGACATGCATGGGCTACAAGCTACAATAGTAGAAAAATCAAAAAATATCCAACGCTAAATGTTAAAAAGAGTATTTCCGAGAAAACGACAGACAGCTGCCCTCATCGTATTTGGCATCACAAATACCTGCCCGAGATTTTATTCACATTTAATTAGAAAAATCTTTATTACATTAAGTCCCTACTTGCTCATTAGCACGCATAAAGCACAATAGCAGAAAACATCAGACTTTTGCCTGTAAGCTATTATTTGTCTTTTTGTGAGATCTACAATTGCGTTTCATGCTCTCAAATGTTGTCTTTGATGCTTATCTTTGTAACATACATAACATAATACAATGTGGGTTTTGGTCAGATTAATTTGTAGAAAAAAATGCTTAATAATTATTAACTTCATGTTGTGTGAATTTGTTGGTTTAACATCAGAAACGAAAGGATAAACCTTGTACTAAATGGCTGCAACTTTGGAAAGTTTCAATGCGTTTGTTGAAACTCATCATAATTATAAATTGTTAAGCAATGAAGGACTTTCCATGAGAGCAATAACTTTTCATTCATAATGTGAGGTACTCTCTGTACCTCAGAGACATACAGACTAGGATCTTAGAATATGATTGAAAACACGAAGTTTTTAATTCATAAGAAGGTAAAACTTTAGGTAACTATAACATGTACATACGTCATGCAGATGTGTTAGAGAGAAGAAGAAATGTTTAACATCGACTATTTGCATGTAGGTTAGGAAATTTAGGTTCAATGTTCAATGAAAACAGCAAGAAGTGCTTGGTAGGAGCGGGGATGAGGAAAAAAGGCTAGTGCAATAGTGAGATTGTGTTTCGTGCTTATGTTTGTTACATAGCTTATGTTAAATCGATAAACTGACATTAAGATTATGTTACAATTAGTTTTAGCGGATGACATCACAGTGTGAAATGAGTGTGTGCTGGGTGATAGGATAGTGTGGTGTACATTGCAAATGATGCTGCTCCTTAAAGTTGGAGGTTGCCTTAAGACTTAGAAATTCTAGCTGAACCTGTAACATGTAATGGATGATGGTGGTGTTGTACATTGAACTTGGATTGCACTTGCAATTGCAACTACTTATACATTGTGTAGAGTTTCCTATAAAAAGTGTGGACATATGTAGGAAGGTAATAATATGAGATCACCCAGTCATTAGCCATTGCATTGTAAATAATTTGGAGCAACTTGTTTGAACATTGTAATATAACATAAAGGGGTGTTTGTACAGATTTTGGGTATTTCTTACTATTACTTAGGTATGCATCTAATTTACTTGCATCCTGGTGTTGAGTGTAATATTATATTGCGTATACTTGTTGAAGCACTACATTATATTCCTGAGAATATGAACTACCTCAACTTTTAATCAGTTCCCTGTGGTTTAGCCTTCAGACCAGCTTTAGAAAACATTACATGTAAATGCTACATGTACATTACGCAGACAGCAACTAATTTACATATCTACAATTACAGGCAT
The DNA here is from genome assembly GCA_034694085.1 of Pogonognathellus longicornis. Lineage (NCBI taxonomy): Eukaryota > Metazoa > Arthropoda > Collembola > Entomobryomorpha > Tomoceridae > Pogonognathellus > Pogonognathellus longicornis. The sequence continues at coordinate 8,279 of JAQFYB010003807.1, read as the reverse complement.
GTGCATAACAATGCAAAGTACACTCTGATACTGCACACAGGAAAAGTATATTATGTACAAGTAGGCACAGCATTTGTGTGTGGTGCTAACACGTACACACTTATTCCTACAATCTGACTACCTATGTTCTGAAATATTATAAGTAGTCTATTATTTCGTTATAACAGCAATTGCAAGTAGCAATGTCCATTATGAATATTGGTACATGGGTGAAATGGCTTAAGGTTCGTTATTATTTCGGAAGGTTAAGTGCTAATACCCCCTAGACGACTGTAAATAAATTTATCTGTACAAATAGCCGTTGAGATGTTGTGTTGAGGTTCTCTGGACTCTCAATTACGACTTCAGGCAAAGGTATTAGATAACGCAGTAGTGTTATGTGCTCTTTGATGTGGTAGGAGGACTGAGACGGGTTGTTTTCTTGCTAGTCAAGTCACTACAGACAGTAGTGCTGGTACAAAGTTGTTGAATACAATGCATCCATGGCTTCTTCGCCAAATGAGCGTGGGAGGTTTTTGATTGGGATTTATTACGGCTTTGTGTGTAAATAATGGAGAAAGAACTTGAAGATGCACTCTAATGAAAATACATCGATGCGTCGGTTAGCAAAGGTGAAGGAGCCGTATATTACTTACCGATCTAGACTTGAATTTTACTTTCGTATATACATACAGCAGCAATGATCTACTGAGTCACATACTCTCAGCAACATTCCCAATGTTTTACTTTTACAAAAGCACTACCAAACATCACCACACTACTGCTAACACTGCTAAGTAGTATAAGTACTTACCTACAGACTTTTAGCTCCTAAATGCATTATCTTATTGGTATGTGTACTATGTGTGTAGTACGTACTACATATTTTATAGCAGCACGGAAAATCTCAAGAGCATCCTCATTTCATTACAAATGATAGCTACTCTAACTACTTGCGTCTTGTCCACAGTCTTATTTCGGACAGGCTTCACGAAAATTTACAAAATTACTTCACACAAATCCATTTTCATTTTCAACACGACATTCTCAGGCCACAAATCAATTTAGAATTCACATCACATCGCAAACCTCCCATTCCACCACTTTCCAGTTGTCCCATGCCAAACTGACCTCATGTCTAATTATTTTTCAACTTATTGCCCTTGATACGGTTCAGCAATACAAAAGAAGAACTCCTTCAACACACACACACACAAATAAACAAAGCAATGCAATGCAATGGGACATGCTATAAGGGCAGTCAACTTAATTTACCAAGCACACAGTCTATTCCTAGTAACCCACCCGAAATACAATTCGCTATCACATTTTGTAATTCTGCCGGATTGGCTACATGCCCCAGCAGACCAGGTGAAATGTCTCTCCTCCAGACATATGCATTATGTATATGAGTAAACATATCTCATTAATGTACATACATACGTACTACATATATACATACTTACGTGATCTCATTAAGATTTAGAGTTCAGAGTTTGTGCTGATGCTACTAATAAATAATGAATGTTTACTCTGTAGTAAAATGGAACATGTTGTAGATAGAGCAATGATATAAATGGTGCAGCAGAACCAGTGCTCAAGGTGTTTACTTACATAAAACACAAATAGAACAGTCTTTACATTATGTGGGTTGTATTAGCAGGAATCGGATGTGAAGCATTATGAGACTCTTATACAAGAACTGTTTTCTTTGTGCATTACTTACCTAAACACAAATAGCACAATATTAGTGTAATGGTTGTAGCTGTACTAATGCTGTGACGGGTAAATATGCATGATGCTATGGGACTGGCTGGGAGCGAAGGACTTAGCAATTGGTTAGCAATGAAATGAGTTTTATTACATTATGTATGATGGAACATACAGGAGAGTCTGTGAGTCTAGTAGTGATGTTTTGTGCACAGATCTACGTTCATCGTTCAGTTGAGTGAGTGTGACTTTTACACATACATACATACATTTTACACACAGCAGTTTACACTCATAAATACACACGTACATACTTACAGCTATTTCAAGTCCACTTTAATGCACTGGAATGAAGGAAAGCCAAGTTTTTGGGGAAGGATACCTACTCTATTATAATATCTGTAGACAATCTTGGGCTTGGCCTCAATCTCAGTCAGAGATCGCTAAACCAAACCAACGACTTTTATTTCTTATCCCATTATCAAAGCATATAAAATAAAACTAAATGTTACGAGTATTTTTTTTCATCCAGCAGCGGACCCACTACTATGTAGTACTCTGTGTATAAGTAACGTACATACTCCATACAATACATAACGAAGGAATCTCCTTTGAAACTTGGAGATAGAGATACCACACAGCAATAGAAGGATAATAGCACTTTTACTCTAATACGTCTTCCAGATACATCATACTACTCCGACTCACGATCGGATCACTTGAGCATAACTTTCGTTGCTCCAAAAACACAAAATAAATCTCAAGTATTGTATTATCAGACACGACAAAGCTTCACATTAACCACCGTTTTATGGTGGAAGAACATTTTTAAGTCTGGCCTTCTCCTCCACTTTCACTTTCCTCAACAATCCATTTCCTCCTCTCCATAGTCCTCCACTAAACCAAACTCTCATTCACTTTCATTTCCAACTCACTTTCCTGCACCAAACCTAATATATGTAATGTAGCTGTAACTAAATGCTAAGCATTACTGTCCTATGCACCCTGTCCCTGTCCTCTTCCCCTTCTATACTTTCATTTCCTAATCAAATGACGTATACAACGCCAACTTAATTGCATCATTTGTTCTGTCATTCTTTCTTACACACATCTTCTGTGTGTATCCTGTATCTCTTCTGTATTTCTATACATACCCGTCTTTGTACTTTGTACTGCGTCTCATTTCTAAATAGTACGCAGCACCACAACAACTTTACTGCGTATAATTGTGATTCAGAGATCATCTTTTTATTTAGCAACCCTCGACTCGACTGTATGTAATTTCATCCAGGGTTCTATATATAATATTATTACAAAATTGTATTGTTGTTGTTTGATAATGATACGATCTCAAACTGGATTCAATATTGACTGATACTATATTATTACTACATACATGTACTACTAACTGATATTTATGTATATACACACAGATACCTACATGGTATAGTGTTTCCCAATTCTGTGAATGCTACATAAATGGTTTAATAAAAGGAACCGGGTATTATTGCTCCACGGATCACACACACAGTTAGTACTAGTAGCACACTCAGGGTCCAGGGTATAAACTACATAATATAAGATTGATAAAGTAGCACAATACTGGAAGCTGGGCAGTTCTGAATAACGTATCTGTGTAGATTGTTTGGGACGAAAGTAGTATGTGCGATGAGTGTGTTAGTATTTGCCGAATAACAAGAGCAAAGCAAAGGAAGCTAACCCGAAGAAGATACTTTCACATACACAAAGTTGTATTAGAATGTTACTTAAGCAAAAGAGACTGAGAGTTTGCCTTGCATTGTATAGGAAGAGGACTGTGTAGTGGTAGTAGTGTAGTAGTAGTAGGATCTTGAAATGAATTGATGTATACATATAATACGGATTAGTTTTATCTGTACTTGTACTTACTTGCGTATTTCTTGGATCACCATAGAACACAGTAGTGTGTCTGTGTCTATCTCCGACTCGTAACGTGTGCATAGATACGGAAAGATTGCCCAGTAACACAAACTGCTACCACCACATAGTTCTTTTAGTTAAGTATACATATACAAAACTACAGAGATACTGTTCCGTGTGTTTTCTGTGTAGGGTTGGTCTTGGTGTGCTTCAACTATACAACTACTACTCCTTGTAAGTAAGTAGTAGAAGCCAACAACACGTACACAGGCCATGCCATGCCAGCCTGCTCCTCACAAACTAGTAACACTCAGCTTTTGTGTACTCGTAGAACGACTTAAGAGGGACTAAGCCAAGTAGTCTCTCGTCAGTCGGCCAAATGGTCTTATCCAAACCAGTCACTTGCTATACACGCACCAAATCACCTTCTCATCTCAACAACAAAATAAATACCACCTATAACATAACAATCATCAACTCATCTCAAATTCTATTTCCACTTACACCACTTTGTATATTTTCGCCTCATACTATTTGTTAATCACACTTCAAATCCTCTATCAATCTTCAACTACTAAATACCACTACACTAAATAATATACCATACTGTGCTTGTACAATTGCATTGTACAGCATAAAAAAGGACACTCCAGACTACACACATAAATAATTGCTACACTTAAGTAGAAGAAGTAGCTCTAAAACCACTTCCACCCACACACACTCTACATAGTAAGTACTCACTCTAATAAACAGTATTGAATTGAACCTATGGTTGTTTTGTTGCTCCTACTAAAAGCACACTGGCCAAAGACCACATTACCTCCCATTAAGTATTCATATCCAACTCTAGCACTACAACTTGTGTAGTAAGAGAAAGTTATTTACTTTTACGTTTAAGTCAACATTCTCGTCGTGGGTTCGAGGGAAAAGTAATCAGAGCGTATAGTTGCTACTTACTACTTGATCTCCTGTAAACCGTCTACTCACAATCACAACTGTCACTCCACTCCAACCACAGCTCCCTTTCCATTTCCTGAGTCAACATGAGAAACCCAATCTACCTGCGTTTAGCTGTGGCTTTCGTATTCGTCTTCACCTGCACCATTCAAGGTAATTCTATTTCCATATACTCATGTCATCAGATCCGCACAGTTACAATGTATATAGCTACTAGAAATTACTATCTCTCTTTTTGTCCTTGTGTAAGCTGTTAATATGTCAAGTTAATTGAACCCGTTGTAAAAATGTGTACAGATAACGTGTGTAATGTGTTAGTACGTGCTTAGCACAACCAGTACATGTTTTATATTTGTTGTGCATGTGTATTTTCCTCCCAGAGCTTACACAATAACAAATCACCACGTAGCTTTAACACGCATTTCAGTCTGTCTTCATTACAACAAACTATTTTTACTACAAGCATTAAGCAACCGTACATTTCATTGACGCAAATACTTTACTGTTATTTCATCAACTTTTCAATGAATCCTGTTTGCTAACAAATACAATACACAACTAGCTATTAGCTGGAGAAAATATTTTGTAATACTTACTTGTTAGGGTACCTATTAGTACTACCTATAACAAAACTTTGAATACGATAGTGGCAAATAATTATTCATTTTACACAGGTATTTACATTTGTATGCCTACCTACACATACCACATAAGAAAATTTATTTTCCATTTAAGATATCATGGTAGAATAATTACACTTAATGTTAGTACGAGACTGTTTTTATTGATAAATAATTATTCATAGGTAGTCGATATTAAGATTTGTATACCTATACCTGTACAAATAAGAAAGCTCATTTACACTGTAATAGATTAATTAAAGTTGGTATGTATGAGACTGTGTTTTTATTGTCTAGGTATAGTTGAATAGAGCATGTATGTATTTTGTTGTACATACTAGCGTTGTTGAGTTTGTTAAATGAGTTAGCTAATACTTTCCGTGCAGTTAAGCCAAACATATTGACATTCCGTTGCATTTCGTTGCACAATGCACATCTTGCATTTATGTCAAGAAGAGGCTCTTTTCACTTAGCTTAGTTGTGACTTGACTGTTTCTTGGCTGGCTTACACTACCGGCATTTGTGTGAGCTCTGCTACTATTCTGCTAAGTGCTGTTGTAGTTCTTGTGCCACGATCCGCCGGCTCAATCGATGTGCAGTCCTATTATCTGCCTCTTTCTACATATAGCACTTTCTATCTGTACAACATACAAGTACCTACTCTCTGTATATATCATGCTCTGTAGAGTATTTCTGGTATATTTACTATATGTTTAAGTCTACTTATTCACGTACACATACTACTTACAAGTACTTGACAATGTACATTGGACCATAACAGTAGGTACATATTTTCTACACATTTAGAGCTGGTAATAGAGTTGGAATAGAGAGAGAGAGAGAGTTGAGTTGCAGATGGAAAAGCTCCTTGAGAAGCAGAAACAGAGTCCAATATTATTGTTTGCATTCTTATGCATTGTCTTTGGTCAACAGTAGTTGGAGTGTTGCAGTAAGGAGATGAGATCAGTTTAGACAATTCACAAACGAAATGATACACGACTTAGTTTGCCATCGCCTTGCCTAACATAATATTACTTATACGAGTCTTTCCTTGGTTGTTTATGCAGAGCCATGAAACTGCAATGTTTATCATCTACAATATCAGTTGTGTAATACAGACTACCACTGCAGTCAGTTTCTTCTCCGCTCCTTTATTTCCCGGTTCTGCTTCTTTCTCTTACAGTCTCTTTTCCCAAACTACACTCTCCTCGTCTTTCTTCGCCTTAGTCTTCTTTGTCTTCTTCTTCGGCATTTCTTCGGGGAAAACAAAGCTATATTTTATTCTATGTATAAGCACTTATGTACTACTATGTATGTACACGCTTATAATATTATATTTATACGCTGAGTCCGTATGTTCCTACTAGCATGCTCTTGGAGAAATAAGCTATTCTGCTGTTTATTATAATACAATTTTCAGGTTACTCAGCCATCCATTGAGCACACAAATTCTATTGTCGATTACATAATATGCATTCTGTGTGACATTTCTTTATTGCTTTTAAACCCTAATAGATGGATAAATTCCATTGTAGTAAACAGATACATATTATACTAACATTAAGTCATTTTTTGACAGTGGGTTTAAAAACTTTTTAATCCATTATGATGTAATAGTTGTGTAAAAGTTGTAGAGTATGACGTATGTAGTATATAGGCTCATCAAATGCATACAAAGTGGATAGGTTATCGGCATCTCGCTTTACTAGTTTCACACTCCTATCTCATTAACACAAGTGAAATCACATTGCACGCAGAAACGTGCAAAATCTGCACACATCTCGTCTTTTGTTCTAACAAACAATTCTCAGTATCTTGATTTGAATCCTAATTTGTATATATAAACGAAAATTAACGAAAAAGTATCGTGATTTACTTTTCTAGTAAAAAGCGGCTGATGATATACAGTGTTCATTAGAAAACTCCTTTGAGAATAAACAGTTCCGATCTAGATATCAGGAAATTCCACGGAACAACCGGATAAAACAGCATAACAGTCAGTCAGTTGTAATCGTACAATGTAAGAACACGACTATACGTAGGATGTTAGTACATGTATGTATGTAGTGGTATTCGTGTAGTAAAAAGAGAGTGAGAGTATATGGGGAATATTATGTAGTTTGGTGCATGTAGTATGTGTAGGACTTGCATATATATTTGTATAAGTTTAAATTGAACACACTGTTGGATCTACCTCGTCAATTGTGTGCTACTCTGTGTGAGTGAACACAATGTAAAGAAATTTGTCAATAAATATGTAATATAAAGTAATGTATCAGTATGGATTGCGCAAACATGTAGACAAAGTTTGGTTGAATCGGAAAGGATCGAAAAGAATAAACTACGTACATTAGGCTGAGAATGAGCAATGCACGGATAAATCGTCTCGTGCAAAACCAAACCAGACATTCTATCAGGGAAATCATCGACATTTAACATTTGGCTTGGCTTGAGGCTTAGTTAAGTTTGGTAGTTATGTTTTCCATGCTGTTCTTTACATGTATGGACAACTCCAGCAGATCCAACTACTCCCAACAAAATGACATAGGACGATAAGTTCATTTCTGATATCTCTGCAATAGTTCGGTCAGTCTGTACTTTAAACAGCTCACTTTAGTTAGTCTGAGCACACCACTAGGCCGACTACTCCTATACCCGAATACTACCCGTAAACGAGTCAACTATGGACTGACCAAACTTGTAAAAGTAAAATCTGGCGAAAGGGAACAGCGGAAGGATTTGTAGGAAAAGATACGATGATTTGATAATACGCATAGTTTACGATGACGATCACAATGACGATCTCCGATGAGACTAACTTCCTTCGATGTAGTACTACTCAACTATTACTATGATCCCAATGTGCACAAACACAATTACTATTCCGTACTACGACAACTCCATCCTACTACAACTCTACTACAACTACTACAGCCACTACTTTTACTCCAGACTTTTTATTTTCGCCCTACTATAGAACTTACTACGCTATTTACTACAAGTTCATCACTACAATGTACTACGTTTACGTTACTCCCTTCACTCATACTCCAATATCCCCAGCTACACTCACTACAAACATATCCTCCTTATTACACCAATACTACTACT
>JAQFYB010003806.1:0-18204 GCA_034694085.1 Pogonognathellus longicornis | reverse complement strand
ACTTCTCAAACAACATTAAAGCGGTAATGATCTCTCTTGATATTATGTCAAAAACCGCATTTCTATACTCTTTGGTTACTCGTCGTGTGTACACCAAAGAGCTGTTTATTAGTTGTACTGCATCACCCAGTTTAAAAACATATAAAACGGATAGAAGCGACAACAATATAAATAAGATGGAGACAGACAAGGATGTCATGATTTGATCCGAATTTAGGTTGTTGTGATATAAACAAATAATTACTGATTACTCTTGAACATGAAAAACATGTGTGGAGTAATATACAAAGAATGAGGAAATGAAATATTAATAACCGGAATTTAGAGGTGCTACTTTCAATTAGTTGCTTATTGTAATCCCATTTGTACGGAATTATTCCACACCAGTTTCCTATTAACATTACTCTAGTCTGATTCCGATAATGCAATTCCCCAAACATGTCAATGCTGCAAAAGAAATAACCAAAACTTGATCGGCACTTGGGAGACTTGTAATATTGAAAGTAATTTTTATGCTTCGTATGAAAAAAATTTATTTAGCGGATTTCGTGGACGACTTTTTATATACTTTTTACCCTTCCGTTAACCTGAGTGCCTGGTGCTTTCATAGTTATATTTATTCTGATTTTCAGAGGTATCCTTATAGAATGTGGTGACACTCCTTTTATGGACAAGTGTTGACAATTGACAAAAGTTTAGCTGTATCGAAAGCACTTTGATGGTGACATTACAAAATATTTTTTGATTTGTGAGCTGTCTTTATTATAATAATATTACTTAGAAAGGTTGATTAGAATGGAAACGATTTATGTGTATAAGGCATTTACGTAAAACCAGACGCTCTAAACGTTCAATTTGTCACTTTCATGCAGCTTATTTTTATGTCTCCAACATTAATTACCATAAATTGTATATGCTAGAAGTTTGAAGTTGCACCAAAATCAGAAAATTGATTTATTGTGCATTTCTCTTAAAATAATTATGACACGCCCAATTGAAGTACTGAAAACGTTTAATCTAGTAGGCATAAATACAAAATTTAATTCGATTAGCAGAAGTATCACTGCATCGACAATTTTGTTCAAAAATACTTAGCTATTTATCTAATAACATGGTTAATATTATTGGCATTGGGAAAAGGTAATTTGAGAACATCAGACATGGACCTCACAAATGCCATTTTATGGGAATGCTAGGATGTCCTGCCGGAACCGTCTAATAGTTATTTACAAAGTATATTTAATGGATATCTGGCTGGGTATGTCATTAGTTATATTCATGGAATGAATAAAAGTTAGCACATCATGGACTCAATTATAAAAAGGATAACTTCTAATTTCGCAGAAAAGAGACGACTAAATTTTCCCTATTATCAATTATAAAAAAGAGAACTGTTAGCAAATTAGGTAGGTTGTGTTACATTTTTATGAACAGGAACAGTTGGCTCTTTTTTATGATATATGTAAAATTTCTTTGCCTCTTTTTTATGATATTGGAAATCAGGGATATATGGACAGGATTGTCCAAATATTATAGTACATATTTTTACAAATGGTTTTCATTATCAATTGACATCGAACAAGTATAAAGAAATTGTAAAGTGTAGGGTAATTGGTAATATGGTAATTCAGTACATTGCTTACTAGTTGGTGTGAGTGTGAATATTTAGTTCACCAAAATGTTAATGTGAGAATGGCATGGCATGGATAATATATAATTCTACATTTTAGGGCGCCAAATGGTTTACATTGATAGAATTTTTGGACATCCTTTTAACACCCATGCCTGTCAATAGCATTTCACCTTGAATACGAAGTCGGTAGATAATTAAATTCACTGATTGATTTGATAATTGAAATGCACTGCAGGCAATTCTATTTTTCCACAGGATAACATAAAACGTACTTGACGGGTTCTCAACCTAATGTGTCATGCCAGAAATTATATACAGATACCAAGTTTCACAAAGCGTTAGTGTTACCCTACTTTAACAGCAGATTTATTTTAGCAGTAGGATTGTCCAAGTTACCCATTTATTCATATTAAATTTGTCCGTCATTTTGTCACTCATGCCAATCAGGTTGTTAACCTATAATATTATGTTATGTTTTTTCGAAAAGAATTTTTTAGTTTGGAGTTATTTTGCTAGTTTTTAACTTCAAATAAATAATTAATTATTTATATTTTGTTTATTCCACGGCCTCAACCAGTAATTGATTTCAGAGGGGGCAAAATCCAAACATGAGGTTATAAATTAGAGCTGGAAACGGAACGGATTACTGATTTTGGACCGGAAATATGATATTTAATTATACATGTAAGATATAACTACAAATAGATTAATCTTGTTTGATACCGACCAATAATTTAGCAGTGCCTTTACTAATGCTAAGCAAATACTTGCCAGTGCTCTTCCTTCCAATTATGGTAACATCTGAAATTCTTAGTTTCAGTGGTTGCCACGATCTACAAAATAATTTCATGTGCACATTATAGTTATTCTTTTTCCAAGAGCTGATGCACCTCGTTGAGTTCTTTTGAAGGGTCGCAGCAGCATGAAGTAAACTCAGCCACAATAGACACATCATGGGAGACAACCATACGAACACAAATAATTTAAGGATGGTTTTTTCTCCGGCACTTCTTATAAATGTGTAATTATTTATCAGAATGCATCGGGTAATTATGGATTGAGCAGGCATCAGAATTTTTCTAGCAACACCATTTAACAATGTCCCTAATAGATAAAGACTTCGAGCCTCCACAATTAAACATTTGGGTTGGCGTAAGTTACATCGTGTTTTGAATGCCCCTCTTTGTCTTTTTCTGAAAATTTAAAACACAATTTTTAGCTTCAAATCGATGTATACATTAAGCAGCCTAAACAATCAATACCAGATACTAAAAATACAGTCGGCGCCGTTCGCCTCTTGTGTGTATTTGGCATTTGAATAGTTTGCAATCTTAATAATTTAAAGCGAAAGCCAATCGCATAGAGTAGAAAATATTGACAAACATGAATTCTAACTAACAATAAGCTTAGATTGATTTATATTCTTGAGTTTTAGTTACCAGGGTTTTATATTCTACAACCCTGTTTTGTGCTTCCAAGTTTTTTTTACCGTGGTCTATCTTTGCAATTAAATTTTAACACGGTAATCGAAAAAAAAATTGGAAAAACAAGTGCATCTGCATTTATTTTTAGAGTATTAAATTCTCCAATTCTCACTACTTTTAATTTCAAATGTAAAATCGCTTGTATTTCCTACTTTTTTTGTAACATTTATTGATTGGATTAACATTCTAATAACATTGAATAATCTATTGTACTGCTTATGGACCGGGCTAGTAAACTCCACTGCTAAGATTTTTGGTTAATTCTAAACTACTGAAAAAGAAAGTAAGGACAAAATGAAATAAGTCATGAAAGTGGAAGCTAATCCAAGGGCGTTTGCATAATTATCTTCGTACGGCGTGCAGCCAGGTTGTATAGTTGGATTACACTGCAGAGTCGTAAACACAAATTGATTGGAAAGGCATAATTTGAATTTGAGTCCATATTAGTCCGTAGCAGTGGGAAAACAAATGTAAAGTGCATCGATTTCGTACTAAGAGCGAAAAAATGCTTTTGAAAATTTTACCCAAAGCTACCGATTTTGGAGATATTTTATTGATGCTGGGGGTGAGGGTAAACGAGCGCACAGTGGGCCCCCTCACCTAGTTTCGCCCCTGATGAAGCAGACCGTCGGGTACCGAAGCGAAGAAGAATATTTGTGGTCGAACTGAACCCGAACATTATTTTCATAGGCATGCTTAACCCAAATTCGATCAAGAAAAATCTGTGTGGTTGTAACTCTGCTACCTACCTCATTTCTCGAAATATATCCAGAAAGGCCATTGAGTGTGCCATAAATGGCAAAAAGACAAACATGAATCCAGAAAATGTAATTATGGAGAACATTGGAGCTGCACCTAAGTACAGCAGATGAAACATCAAATATCGATAATGTTTTGGAATTAATGTAGTCGCAAATATGATTTCATCGCGAAACTGGAAGCTGAAAAGGAGGCAAGCTGGAGGACCCGTGGTGAAGCACAAAATAATTGCACACTGCAATATTTTGTCGAGTTTTGCCGATACATCTCGATCCGTATTGATATAATAGAGTTCTTATGTAAATTCATAAAATCATATTATTAGATATTTTTTAACGTTTAAACAAAATTAAAGTAAATGATATACTAACATTTCCAAAAGCAATATTCCACGAACCAAAAGGAATTATAAGATGCAATAAATTCTAACATTATTAAAGCAATGTGGTCGTAATTAGGCTTTATGTGAAATTTGTTTCTCGCATAAATTGATAAATTGGATTGGAGTCTCAATATTATTTTGATCTACGTACAATAGTTCATGAACCAGGTAGAATTAAATGTTGCGATGAATTTCATTCGGTAAGGAAGAATAGAAGAGTCATTTTCATGTACGGATTGTCTATACCTTTGATGTGGCTCATCAATAACGCCCGAATGCCGAAGATGGCCAATGTTAGCATTGGCCGCTTGCCGATTGCGATTTTGCCCAAAGGCTGTGTACCGAATGCCGAATGGAGGTTGGCGTAATGCCGAGATGCTCTAAACTTATTCACCTCAAAAATAGTGATGTGATGACACTTCTGCTGTCTGCTCAACTAATTATGACCTCCTTCCTGGCTGCTTTCCTTGACGGCTGATTACTATATACAAACTGCAAACGAATGTCAATATAGCAATTAGTATAAATTCAGCACGAGCAAAACACACAAGAGGAGTTGAAGTCGGCTCTATCAACTCTACCTTGGGCATTCGGGTAATGTCCGTTCGCCATTCCGCCCATATTCGTCCAGTAAATTGACAATCGGCATTCGGCCAACATCTTGAACTGCATTTTAACATGGGAGAGACCCATTTTACATGAAGCCTAATTACCTCCGAATTACATTACCAAAATTGTACAAACGTTACAAGAAAATGATTTCTGAAACCTCCTTCTTCGATTGATATTTATTGCAATTTAATTTAATTTAATAATTAATTAATTCCATTTGGTTCTCGGGCTATTGCTGTTCAAAATGTTATTGTGGCTTAATGAACAGCACATAATATTATTATTACGTAAGTATATAAATTCGACTTACTAGCCACTCTTCTTGTGTACATCCAAGAGCCATTGAGTAGTTGGATTGAATCACCCAGTTTAAAAACATAGAAAACACATAGAAGCGAAAACAATAATAAAAAGAAACACACAGAAAACGAAATCATGATGTGATCAGAATCCCCGTTGTTATAACAAATAATTACTCTTACACATGAAAACAATGTGTGGAGCAATGCACTAATAACGATTAAATAAAAATACAGCAATCGTAATTTAGAGGTGCTGCTTTCAATTAGTTGTTTGTTGTAATCCCATTTGTAGGGAATCATTCCACACCAGTTTCCAATTGAAATCACTTTAGTCTGATTCAAATAATACAATTCTCCAAACATGTTAATGTTATGAAACAAATTACCAATTCACGGTATTGTAGTTCTAGATGTCTTCTAGTGTATCAAGTAAGACGCATATTTTTTGCGAATAGCAATTCGTATTTAAGGAACTTGGAGCATGAGGCAAACCGATTCGTTGTATAATTACTATTCATAATAACATATTCTTATTTTCAGACGGAGAGCTTCATAAAATTTTCATAACGTACTTAAACTACGTTATGTATTTACTATTTTTTGTGTGTATTAGGATTTCCAAAAGTTTGAGTGACTCAAAAATATTCTGACATTTATATGTTGCAGTACTTTTCTACCCTGTGTTTAACATACTAAATTGTTTTGTTTTTCCAAAAAGTTCACTAGTGTAAGAATTATGCTGTTACTTAAAATAATGCATAGTATTAAGGAAAGCTGCATTTTAGTAAGTACAAAGTAAATCACAATAAATATAGTGCCTTAGCCTTAGCGGTTTCAAATTCAGCTATTTATTGTACTGTAAACGCGACAAAGTTTCTTAGCTGTGTAGAAAATGTTTTTTATTGATGATTAAATAATGATCGCTTATTCTCAATGATTTATATGAAGGCATTAAAGTTTGTTTCATGAACCTATTTCTATTTCGTCGCCATAAATATTATTTTAAAGTAATCAGACGAAGTCAAGTAGTAATTACCAAGCAATTACCGCTTCAAGGAAGGTTACGTAGACAGATATTTAATAGATGATTATTAACAAAATAGCAAGTGCATATTCTGAGTATTATCATGCACTTTTTTCTTTTGACTAAGTGCAAGTGAATACTGAATACTACATCAAGGTATTCTATTTCATGTAAATAAAAAGTACAGAAATTTTCTTAAAAAGGAGAAATTTATTTTCTAAACCTTCAAACTGTTATAAGGAAATAATTATATTCTTCTCGGCATGTAAATTTAAGTAGGTAGGTATTTGTAGCTAGTACCAAGCTGACTGCGCTGTAATATACGTTTGTCAAAAAAACATAATTCTGCCGTTTACAGAAATAAGTAAATATTTTTGATAGATGATTATGCATGTCAAACAAATATTATTTTAATGGTAAAAAAGCATTCTGATATCATTTTACCGAGGTAAATAAAATATTATGTAGCGGGCCACAGTGTTTGTTGAGTATGTGTTAGTTGGACGAGATGATTATTTGATGAATGCGCAAAATGATTTGATAAACTTTTGGAAAAACACTTTGAAAAACAAAGTTTTTCTAAATTTCTTTAAAAGATGTTGATTGATTGAAAACGATTTGAAAAAACTGATAGAGAAACAAAGTTTTTCTTGGAGTTTCTCTAAACATGGAACATTAATTTGAAAAACTTTTAGAGAAACAAAGTTTTTCTTGAGGTTTCTCTAAAATATGGAACAGGGTAACTTTATTTTGAAGAATTTTTGAAGAACTTTGAAAACTAAGGTTTTCTAAAAGTTTCTCTAAAATATGTAGAAGAGGGTCCCTTCAGTTTGAAGAACTTTTAAAGAACTTTGAAAAACCAACTTCTTCTAAAAGTTTCTCTAAAATATGTTAAAGAGTGAGTTGCCTATACTTTGAGATAAAATGTGAATGTGAGATGATAAGTGTGGTGAGAGAATTAATGAGATACGAATTGAAAAACACTTTGAGAAATTGAGTTTTTCTTAAATTGATTTAATTTCTCAAACACAAAACACAAGAGAATGATACACGAGAGAAACACGACTTCACTAAACAAATTATGAATTGTAATTGCACTTTAACTGTACTAGATGTTGACTGGACAAGAAATAGAGTCCAACTCGTAGGATTGCCTGATTGCAACTGTATTAAAACTAAGATTTGTACTTGTATTTATACTAGTCCGTATTTTGGGTCGAGTTACTCTGCAACTTGCATTTGATTGGGTATAATAAGCTTATTTTCTATTGGTTAAAATTAAATTGATTCTGATTGGCTATAATAAGCTTACTTCTGATTGGCTACAAAGAACTCGAATTTGATTGGATGAAAATGAAAAGATTTGTTATATGATAACTTACTCACTACCAAACAAATTACAACAGATATAAAGAAGGATCGATCAATCATCAATGCAATGTTACTTTGATACATTCCGTTTTGCCTGTCGTATTATTACTGTATATAGCATCCCGATATGTTAAGTAGTAGCAGTTCTGTACTAATAATCGCCGAATCGACTCTTAGTATTTAATTAGGCATATACATAGACTTTGTACATCACTGGTGCGGTTCGTGATTTGCTCAAAATTCTGGTTCAGTATTAGGGGCCGAAGCGAACATGTTCGATTGTTTCGCACCTCTAGTATTTATGCCTTCTATTCTGTAAGTGAAGCGGAGATTCAACTCATGTAATCGGAAATACGGTACGCCCAAGAACTAGAACTGCACAATTTTATCAAAGTACCATCAATGTCTTTAGGTTTTGTGCATTTACTATACTAGAAAAAATTACCCGTTACACGGGTATTTTTAGTAAAGATTAGCGTAGCCGACTGAACAAGAGGATATGATAATTTCGAAACACCTTTACTTTGTTTTAAGTACGAAAATAGAAACAGTATTTTTAAAGTTGTCATATTCCCGAAAGAACGGAACCCAAAAACATTAAATATTGAAAAATGAGAACCTAAACGTTCATTTTATGTACTCACATCCTATACCATGTACATTCCCCATTGGAAAGACAAATAAAGAACAGTTCTGTCAATACAGGGGTCATTTTTTATAATGAACTTTATTGACAATAAGTATGAATGACAACCACGGTCAGAATACTTGCCAGTATAATTTCACGTATTTGGACGTTTACTGTGTATCATTAAACATCATGCATTTATAAATATGTTTGAAAGGTTTACAATATTTTTTTTTATTTCATGCCGACTAATATTTTAACCGTGCCTTTACTAATGTTCAATAAATACTTGCCAGTGCTCTTCCTACCAATAATTGAAACATCTGAAATTCTTATTTTAATTATTTGCCACGATCTACAAAATAGTTTCAAATGTAAGTTGTAGTTGTTCTTTTTCCAAGAGTTGACGCATCTCTTTGAGTACTTTTGAGCGGTAGCTGCAGCATGAAGTAGGCTCAACCACATTATCAAAAGCACAGGCGACAATGATACGAACAGAAATAGATTCATGATGGATTTATCTCCAGCACTTGTAAGAAATATGTAGTTATTTAAAAGAATGCAGCGGGTGATTAAAGATTGAATTGGCATCAGTAATGTTCTAGTCACACCACTGAGCAAAGTACCTAATATATGAACGCTTCGAGCTTCTATAATCAAACGTGCGGGTTGGCGTAAGTTGCCGTATGTTTTGAATTTCCCTCTTGGTCGCTTTCTGCAAATTTAAAATAAAATATTTTAGGATGTTTAATTTCTGCTGTTATTTTTTATTTGCATTTTCAAATGCATTTTTTTCTTACTAATAGTTTTGCAACAATTATTTTCGAATTTTGATATTTGGACTTAATTTTAGCTGACTTTTAAGTTACAGTATTAAGTTTTGAATTTGTATTTTTAAACAAAAGCGATGAAATACTCAGGGGTTGCCAATGACACTCAAATGGAAAGGAAGGGCTTCAAAATAATGAATTAAAATGAATGAAATGAATGAATGCTTATCACGATAATGAACCCTTAAGGCTTCATCAGAAATGGACCTTATACACCCAAAAAGAAATTCGTACATTTTGCTAGTATATTGGTAAATATTTTTATTGCATCCATATCTAAATTCTGACAATGTGTTCCACCAATGATTTTTGTAAGGACACTACTTTATTCAATGAGTTTATCCACCAATATACTAAACTTCAGTAGGGCCACTTGTGTGCTTAAAAGCTACCATTGAGACAGCAAAAGCAAAGCAAATGTAAATTTTACCACACCATCAGCTTGCAATTAGATCCCCATACCGGTGTGTAAACAAAAACGATTATTGAAGCCTCATCTTTCTATTGATATTAATTACAACTCATAATTAGATCTGCATGCATGCATTCTCAAATTCACACAACTGTCAAATAAGCAAGCAATGATGTATTTAAGCTATGACATATAGGTAAGTTTACAAAAAGTTTGAAGGTCCTTGATCCTGCACCATAATGGTATACAATAATATATTCATTGTAATAATTTGAAATAGAAGTTATATTCGCCTACTTCATTTCTCGAAAAAGATCCAACATGGCCATTGCGTGTGTCATTGATGGCATCATGACAAAAATAGATACACTCCATATAATAACAGAGAATATTGGCATTACATTCAGATACATCAGATGAAGATGAAACATCAAGTATCGATATTGTTTTGGGATTACTGTCGTCAAAAATATTACTTCATCTCGAAATTGAAGGTAGACAAAGAAACATCTCGGAGGGCCAGTGATGAAGCAAATAGTTATTGCCCATTGAAAAATTCTGTCGACTTTTGCCGATACATCTCGATCCGTATTGACATAATAGAGTTCTTATGTAAATTAATACAACCAAAGTATTAGAATATTTGAATAATAGAATAACTTATTTTAAAATTGTTGATATAAAATTACTTAAATCATTAAAATAAAGAAGCATTACATTTATGTGCTACAATATAATAATAAACAAAAAAACCGACTCACCAGCCACTCTTCGTGTGTACACCCAAGAGCTATTTACTAGTTGTATTATATCACCCAGCTTAAAAATATAGAAAACACATAGTAGCGACACCAATAGTAAAAAGAAGGAGGCTGATAGAGATATCATTTGATCTGAATCTACATTGGTAGATAAAGAAATAATTACTCTTGAACATGAAAAACATGTGTGCATTAATATACAAGCAACGAGGAAATAAAATTTTAGTAATCGGAATTTAGAGGTGCTGTTTTCAATTAGTTGTTTGCTGTAATCCCATTTGTACGGAATAATTCCGCATCAGTTTCCTATTAAAATAACTTTAGCCTGATTCAAAAAATATGTATCAAACATTTCAATGTTATAACAAACAAATCCTTTTTATTTTGAGATGCCTGATATTTACTAATATATATACGACATGATAGGACCAAGTTCAGATTTCATTTAATTTTATTATTAACTTCAAAGGGAGAAAAACTGTATAGTTAAAAGAAGAGAGTAAGAATGTTATAAGATAACATTTTATTCATGCATCAGAATATGCCAAATTACGTTCTGTCAGTGGCGTACACATGCAGGAACATAGCTAGCGGGTGCACAGCAAGATTGTACGCAGAAATTATATATTTGGAGAGCAAAATTTAAATATAAAGTATAATTTAGTCCATAATAGCGCTTATTAATTATGTTAAAACTAACTTAAAATTTAAATGCATCGAAGTTAGGCCTAGCAATAATTTGATAATTTCTTAACATTTAAGGCAAAACAATATAATTTTCTACCATTCTGGGGGTGTACGTGGACTCTGTGCACCCTTCTTGGCGACGCGCCTGCGTTCTGTTATATAGTGGCATTGGAAAATACTATTTGAAAACTGTGTTTAATATAATGATCAACTTTTGCAGAAAGGTGCGTTAGAACAGAAAAAATTATGCTTTATTACCTAAAACTACACGGTTACATGCATGGGTAAAGTTTTTTTTAGCAGAATCAATTGCAATTACGAGTAGTGACTCGTAATTGGAATTGATTAACCGTCATTTATTTTTAAGTAAAATCTGAAAAATGCCTTCATTGCCTAAAACATGTTTTTCAAAATAAAAATTGCCACTTATGTAATTTAAAACCTATATAATGAAGTTGATGAAATCGATTTGAAATTGGGTTGAAAATGATGAAATTGGCAAGAAAACAATTTTTAGTTTATTTAATGGGAATATTAGTAACAAACACTTTATTCTATAATCTAATGATTGGTTAATTTTATTTCCATTGGCGTTTTAAAGTCATCAAACGTATAATAACCAAAAAGTGCCATAACATCTAATTGTAAGTTATACTGTTATTTACACGATATTTTTTTATCGTGTTGCATTAAAATAATGTATGATATACTTGATTTTATGTAGTGGTATAGGAGCATAACTTAAATGATACCTTATATTATTACGTCTTACGTACTACACATCAAATGAAAAATAACTGATGAAGGTTTTGTCAAATGTGACGCTTTTAAAATATGCTATACAATCTTAGAAGTCTCAACTCCTATCAAAAGGAAGAACAACAATAAATGAATGAAATAACAGTTGAGAGCCCCTATTTTGAACTCTACACTACACTAGATAAAATCAGGTCTCTTTCAAGAAAAGAGGATAATTTGTCCTAAAAATGCAAAAAATCATCACTTTTCCCGCTTTGCGCGCATTCGATCCCTTTAATGTTGACTCAAATTTGCCTAGCTTTTTAGCTCTACGCAAAAGTTAAATGCATTTTATGTAGATTTCGGCTCCAAATTTATGCTCCATTTTAACTCTCTACGCGAAAACTTGATGCTTATTACTTGAAATTACCTAGGCACAAATTCGCTCAATTTTTTCTCACTGCACGGGAAAATGTCTCGTCCTCGTCGTCTAAGTAGTGTTAATTGCAGTTGAGCTTGTAAGGGAAAATGAGCTAAATGCAATTTTGCTGTCACCACGAATGAATTTATTAGCCCCTCAGGATAAATTTTACCAGGGAATCATTTTATTGTTCCTCAAGTCATTTTTAGTTCCTGTGTAATTTTTTATACTCCCAGGAAAACAATCAGGTCCATAAATTAATATATCGAATTTTTCAGAAACTGGAAAATAAAAAAAAAAAATTTGTGATGCAAGACACTCCAAATGAGCTAATTCTATATTCCAACTTTCCTTGCAAATCGCAAATACAGAAAAATGTTTTTGAATCTAAGGGAACAAGAACTTTCCTGATTTTTGGAAATGAAATATAGTTCCTTAGGCATCCAAAATTATTCCAGTGAACTTAACTTGCCTCGAACAGAATCATTTTTTTTTATTTAAAAAATTGTTCGAGGAGAATTTTGTGTATTTTCGATTACTCTAGAGAATTTTCGACCAACCTATTTACCTGGAAAAATAAATTTTCCCCACTTTTTCCCACCACTGGAAAAATTAGAAAAACCAGGAAGAAATTCATTATTGTAAACTATTTGAAAACTTCTCCAAATTATTGATTTCGCTACATCAAAAAGATTTAAAAGGTTGCAAAAATGTTAATGAAATAAGTGAAGTATAAAGAATTACTACTTTATTATAGTGGCGTAAATTTCATGTTTGAATGGGAAAAGGGCTTTTTCTCAGTAGGAAGGCGATATTTTCGATTACTCTCTATAGTTTTATGGTCAAGAGAAATCCACTTTAGAATTGCCTTTTAATGAGTTACGTGGGCATGTGTGTTTGTGCTTTGCTTTCGCAAATTTGGACCCATCGGAATTCTAAATTTTTATTGTAATTATATATCTGAAAACAATTGCAAAATCCACTATTTTCATGATACACAGAAAAATTTCCAGTGATGGTTATTAACATGGTGTAGCTTATACGGTTTAATGTATTGCTGCCACTGCTTTCGTTGTTTTTCCCAAGAGTATGCTAGTTATAATAGTTATATTTTTTACTACACTCTACGTGTTAAGGGGAAAAAATTGATCAAAAGATACCTGCTAACAATAAGTTTAATTAATGAACGTACGAAAAAAGAAAATTCTGAACCTGAATAACTAAGAAAAATAGAATGACTTAACAAATACATTTTATGTATGACAGAACTTTAAGGGGCGGAATTTAAATGTATTGCATTTTTAAAATTTTTAAGGATACTCTCACACTAATTGTAAGATAATTGTGTGAACAACGATGTGAGCAGACTGAGAATAAAAAATTGGTAAGAAAATTACAAATAACTTACAACTATCTTTTTTCATCTTTTTTGATGCCTTTACGTAAGCAATTATTTTTTAAATGTTTGCATAATGCACTTCAAAATGCATAATGGAAATCCATATACATACCAAACCATTGCATATTAGAGAGTTATCGCAAATTGATTATAACTTACAGTTTAAAATTTATAGGTTAAAAGTCGCGTTTTGTTGTTATGTTGATGTATAATTGTTTGTCAAATATTTTTATGGTATAACATATAACTGATAAGGTTTGTGAAAATTGCAATGCATTGTAATCCGTAGTGGTATTACTAAAACGAAGTATTGAGGATTTTACTTGCAAGTTAATATTACATTCATAATCAAATCTAAGATGTTGTAGGGAAATTTTATTTGAATATTTTGGAAAACTAAACAAGTTATATTTAAAGATTAAAAACAATCCGTAAGTTTTTTATTTTAATGGCTATGTCAAGCAAGAATTTGATCTTTCAAAAAGCGAAACTGTTCTAGAAAACTGTGATGCAACACATTCTCCTATGCCGATCTTGTGGACAAGCAAAGCTAACCTGTCACATTCTTAATATAAGAGATGTTCTTATACAACTGTTGACGTGTATAAATTGTTGACCTTATATATTTTTCCATGTGTTAAAAGTAGAGACAGGAATAACTGCTGCTTTTTTTCTGCCAACAGCTACCATCGGGAAATTTAGTATCTGTAATTTTTATGTCGTAACGAGGTTATATTTTGAATTTTATTTTGCTATTTCTGCTATTTTTCTATTTCCTAGAATTTTTCCTTGAGGGCTATTTTAGGGATATTGTTTTTTTTTGCTACTTTAATGATTTTTTCACAAATTTATATACTTTTGGATTACATTTTTGGTAGAGACTTTTCATGATGAAACCTATACTGAAAATAAGTGTTTAAACTTTAAACGTGGTTTGAAAAAGCAAATAAGTCCAAATATTTCAGAATTGGTTTAAACAAAAAAAATCTGTGAACGAAGGGGAACGGATCAGTGAAATAATATGCCTAGTTTAAAGTTAAATACCAAAAAATGTGTGAGTAAATATTGCAGATAAATAAAAAAAAATGCTACCACTGTGTTTATCATATTAAGGAAATATCTGATTTCTGAATGTAAAAGTTGACTTTTGGTGCTATTTTTAGTGCTAGTTTTGCTAATTTTTACTGCTATTTATCGCACTATTAACTACTATTTTGGGTTCTAGCTATTTCTGTCTTTAGTTATAAGTCATTAAGGGTCATTTTATAAAACAGGCTAATATTGAAGTATGTATGCTCATAGATTAAAACGCATTTACCATGCAGATATATCTACTGGAAATGAAATTGTTAAATGTTAAAGGATAAGTATGATGAAAATAAAAATCTCATTTCTAAAACTCTGTAGTATATGTATTAGATAGTACGCTTTAATGATATAATGCAAAAGATACAATGTAGTCGTAGTAGTTAAACATTTCAAACATTTAATGGAAAACTAAACGCGTATAAATTTAGCTGAGTAAGGAAAGTTTCCAGGTGAAATTATACCTAGTTATTCACAGCCAATTTTACCACCTGATGTTTTATATTATGGAGTTAGTTACACTCTACAACATATACAGGGTAAATATGATAAACATCACGCAAACCATCAATGTGTCGAGCAAGACATGATTGAATGTGTTGTGGGCATTATATGCTGTATACAGTTGTTTAATTAATTGACGTCAGACAATTTTTCCATTTTTGTATAAGAAATAATTGTGTGAGTTTGCTGTAATTATTAAGTAGCGACGAAGGAGCGGATTTATACGAAGGGTATTCCATTATGTCTGTTTGTCTGTCTGTCTGTCCGTCCGTCCGTCCGTCTGTTGTGCAGATTCTCTAACACGAGTAGCATGGTACCTAGTACAGTATTATAGTATCTAGTGCTATAGTATAATATGGTAGTATAGTGTCTAGTAGCACTGGCGTAACCAGGAGGGGTCAAGGGAGCACATGCCCCCTTCGAAAGAATAGTCATAAAATCAACAAAACTCACAGTATAGTATCTAGTGCTATAGTATATGGTAGTATAGTATCTAGTAGCACTGGCGTAACCAGGGGGGGTCAAGGGGGCACATCCCCCTTTGAAAGAATAGTCATAAAATCAACAAAACCCACAGTATAGTATCTAGTGCTATAGTATATGGTAGTATAGTATCTAGTAGCATTGGCGTAGCAAGGAGGGTCAAGGGGGCAACTGCCCCAAGTCATAAAATCAACAAAACCCACAACAAAGCTAGTTTTTAAGTAGTTTTGTTACTGAATTCAAAAAAATAGTGAAAAAATTTCGAAATTTTCAATTCGCGTTCATATAAATAGCGCGCAACTTTCCAGCAACCCAAATAAAACCGTCGCTACTTTATTACATCTATTTGTAATAGTTTATTCTACTTGAACTATCTCTGGGTTTTCTTGCCGAATATCAGACACTTAGCCACATTATCTACTATTGGAAACAATGTGCGGACTTTAAGATATAAGACCAACAATAAATAATCAACGAATTTAAATTTGGAAATATTAAAAAATAAACAAATTAAATCTACACTCAAAAAAGAAATATATTATTTACAAAATGGCCATAAATATTAAAAAACTTTACTGTGTAATGTGGATAAAGTTTTGTATTTGTTGTGTGGCAATTCTATTATCTTTAAGCACTCCGTTGTTGTTTATAGCACTCCTACCAATATTCATACTGAGAATATTAGTGTCTCGCTTTAGTAAAATTATGAGACCTGATTTAGGGAAAATGTTGAACTCTTTGAGTTGTGTATTCGCGAGTGACGATTACACTACGAATCCAAAATGGACGATTTTGGTGTACCAACATATGAAAGGATCGGTAGATATAAATACAGTAAAATTTAAAATAGAAAATATCATCGGAGTACAAAAAGTTGGCAGTGATTTAAAAAATATCGAAATGAAGCAATATCCTTACAAGTGGATGGGTTTCATTTTCTGGAAATGGGATGAGAATTTTGACATTTCAAATCATGTCAGATTTTATGACGATAAAGGAACGGAAGGTGAATCAAAAATATCCAAAGAACGCCTGAATGAAATAAACCACGTATTATTGTTTAAGCCCTACGCAGAAAATCGAAGTCCATGGGATGTAACTATTATTCCCCATATTCAATCAGATGACGATGAAGAAGAGACGTTTTTTACCTATAGATTCCACCATTCAATTTGTGATGGACTTTCATTTTTAAAATCAATGCTTTTCGGACTAATGGACGGCGAACCAAAACAATTAATTCCCATTATGGTTTTCCCTGAACCAGGAATTTTCCAGAGAATATTAAATTATCTGAAACTGGCTAAACTGCCCTACGAGTTGGCAGAATGTATTGTGGAATCCTTTGGTAAAAACGATTGGAAAATTGCAGAAAAGGAAAGATCGAAAAATTACTTTGAAATCTTTCAACCCAAAATTCCTATGTGTGTTATTAAAGATTTGTCAAAAGAGTTGAATTCGTCCGTCAATACTGTAATTTTAGCAGCAATAACAGCTGGATTCAGACAATCTATGTTGAAACAGAGTGGCCAAGTGCCGCCCCATATTCATATTGGAATACCTTTTCCTAGACCAGGACACCCAGATAAATTGAGGAATTATTGGCAAGTTTCTGAAAATAGATGTATTTAGTTTATATGCATAATGCAGTTTTAATAATTAAATAAAATTTTAAAAGTCTTGGATCAGCAAATTAGTAAATATAAACCGTCACGTTGGTAACAATTTCATTTTTTAATTCTTGTAGTTCTGGTTTCTGTGTGAAACTGCCAGTGGGAGAAAATGATCCATTGAGACGTTTAAAGACAATTCAACGATCTCTGGAAAAGTTGAGAAATTCTACCATTTCTTATATAGGGTTGATTCTTTTAATTAGTGTAGGATGTATGTTTCACTGGATGATTAGACCTGTAGCTACAATGACAATGTTTGCTCCAATGACTGCCATGGGGTCCATTTTACCAGGACCCAAAGAAAAAGTAACTATTTATGGTCAAGAAAATATTAATTGTCACTTCGCTACAGGACCTCATTTTGGCCACTTCGGTGAGACTGATTCATTTTCAATTGACCAATTGGTAATTTACAATATTTTTTTCAGATATGAAATTATTTTTTAACTTTATATTTTAGGAATAACGTTTAATACGGTATCGTACGGTGAATATTTGAATATGAGATTCTTGGTGAATGAAAAAATACTGAGCAAGAAAATGGACGTTGAGGAAATGGTATCTATTGTTTTACAAGAGTTACAAGTTTTGAAAAACTGTTCCAATGAAATTGTCTAAAGTTTTAAATTTTATATTAAGGAATTAAAATGTAATCTATTAATTTAATTATCAAAACTATTCCTCCTTAATTATCCAGTTATACATTGCTGATTTATTATTTAGTTATCAAAATTATTCCTCTTTAGTTATGCAGTTATACATTGCTGATTATTATTTACTTATAAATTGTTAATTTTAATTACTTATAAATAGTTCATTTTAATTACTTATAAATTGTTAATTTTAATTACTTATAAATAGTTCATTTTAATTACTTATAAATTGTTAATTTTAATTCCTTATAAATTGTTAATTTTAATTACTTATAAATTAATAATTTTAATTACTTATAAATTGATAATTTTAATTACTTATAAATTGTTAATTTTAATTACTTATAAATTGTTAATTTTAA
>JAQFYB010003805.1:0-18206 GCA_034694085.1 Pogonognathellus longicornis | reverse complement strand
AAATACGAAGCTGAACCGTACGCAAGCTGAAAAATCGGTAAGCTGAACTGTCGACCAAGCTGAACCGTACGGGAATCTTAATTAACTGCTAGCTAATTTTTATTGTTTTATTTTTTCATGGTATATTAAATAAGCTTTCAAATTCTATTATCCAAGGTCCAAGGAAAAGGTTTAAAATAAAGTTAGCAAAGCTTTTCAAGTAATTCGAGAAATTCTAATTTATTTTTACTTTATAAAACCTTTAATTGTAATTTAGAGTGTCAAAATGTGAGTAGGTAATACGTGAGATAAGATGGATGCATCCTATGTATGAATACATACATGGTTTACTTTTTCCATTATTTGCAATCTATATACCTAATTGACCCGTTATTTTTGTATCTTCAACTTTTCAGACTCTTGAAGCCCGGACTTATTCTTTGATATACATATTATATTTTATATTTCGTTAATAAATATTTAAGTCATTATATTTGCGAGTAAATATATGATGTGTGCGTTCTGATCCGAGTTGCCGAGGTTTAGACTTTAGAGTGGAAGTTCGAACCGGTTATTACTACTTGTATAGAACATTACGCATCATTACACAAGGTTAAAACAACAAGGACAATATTGTAATTAGTGCACGGTATCATGCCATATTCTATGAAAATGCTTACTAATCAGTGTCTATTCTGTAGTCAATTAGCAGCTATAGGAAGCCGTACATTTTCAATTGTTATACCATTGTTCTCATATAATCCAATCTTTAACGCATAAATACAGAGCGTAAATTTTATGGCAACTATAATTCTACATAACCTACAGTAACTATATACTATATACCTATATAATATAAGACTTTTATGAATTCATCGCCTTTCAACATTCAATTACTAATCATTTGCTTAATTACTATAATTACCTACAAATCTATTAGTGGTCATATTGAGAATTATGCAGAATATTATTATACAGATAGATGAATTATAAGTCTACTAGGCATATTGTATAGCTAGCTATTATATTACTTCTTTGATTCTAACGTGTAACTTCCTCTTTACTCATTTCATTGCTCATGCATTAAAGATTATAACTTATAAATAACAATCGATTTGGAACAATATTTTAATTAAAATACAACATTCCTGGTTACATTGTCACGCTTTAAAATTGAAAGTAATTCTAATACCATTTAAGTCCATGTAACTATTAAAAGCAGTATAATTCATAATATAATAATACAAATCCATTTAATTACCTTTACTTTAAATATATATTAAAAAATATGCACTTTTGTTCCTGTATTAATAATAATATAATTTTATCCATTTTAAAAATTATTTTGCACTAATTGATTATAAATGTATTTCACTCTTGATTTGATTTTAACTAGGAATAGGTATAGCTATTAAATCTGACAATTTTCACCTCTAATGAAATGAAAAGCTGTCATAGTTGTATTGTTAATTGCATTTCAATACTGATGGTATCAAGGCACCATGAAGATAATGGTATTTTTCCCCTAAGATCATAGCCAAACTATAAAAAAAATCCTTCAGCCAAGTTTAAATAAAATTGCGTGTAGTTTATCACTCTATGGATGAAACTTCATCCAAGCATAATTAGAGAATGGGTGTATTGGTGTATAGTTCTGTAGCTATTAATATTATAACTACATATCCAGTTATAATAATAATGTTTATTATTATTATAACTGGACACTGCATTATTTGAAAGGATATTTTACTTAAAGGATATATTACCATTTCTTTTCTAATAAAACCTCAAAAAAGTAGTTATTTTGCAGTAAATGCACAAAGAGTAGCAAACATTGAATTTAGTTTACGTTGATTTTAGCCCAAATCGACCCAATTTATTTGGGCTACACGCATATCACCGTATTTATCTATTATCCCTCATGTTGGAATTTTACCCTCCTCAAAATCAATTTCTGAATAATATGGTTTTGGGCAAAACAATAATATTTGATGGAAAAATAGACTACCTAGGTACCGGAGTTTTTGAAATTCTATTTCAACATCATCTGGCACCAACACCATTACCAAGCACCCCCTACTATACTGCAATCCAGGCGCGTATCCAGAGGGGGTGTATTGGATACGTGCACTAATTCGTACAAACTTTTTTCCAAATTGAACTTTTATAGTAAAATAAGCTATTTTTTGAGATAGCAAACACATTTTGGGGTGTACGCTCACCCCCCAGAATTCGTTTGCTATCTCAAAAAAATTTGGGTTAGGTACGTTTTCCTAATTCCTCTTTGAATTGAAGTTTCGGAAATGCATTGACATCAGAAGATAAATTGAAATTGATTAATCTAGTGACATTTTTCTGTCAGGTGACTTTTTAATAGTAATTGTCAAAGATGTGTTTACTAACAAATACGATAGCTTAATTATTACCTCAGCACTTATGCGTCGTATAAGAGCCCCTAGGTTAAGGGGTGCCAAAAATTGTAATATTTAATGAGAAGGTTATTTTACATTACAAATGCAAACACTCCGAAAAATTGGAACCCCCAAATTATAATTACCTACACAATGACAGTGTGAGACATTCTTGAGCCGTTTCGACACATTATTAATTTCATTATCATTCTATTCGAATTCCAGACTCCACTTTAAGTATAAATTCTATGCAAACGTTTAGTTTGTAAGATGCTTCACAAAAAACATTTTCTTTTATAAATGTCCGTTTACTGATTACTACATTTTAATTTCTTGCTTGGATGAAGTTGCGTCCATTGAATAGTAATAGAGGCATTTTCATTTAAACCTAGCTGAAGAATTTGTTTATATTTTGGCTAGTAGGAGAAAAATATCGTATCTCCATAGCTAGTGCCTTGGATGGTATTATAAAATTCTCAGGAGACCTTACTTTTCACTTGGTGTGGACAGAGCACCATGTTTTTTATATAATATATCAAAATAGCATTATACTTGTACAAGACTCATATTGTAAGACATACTCTTCCTGTCCAAATGGAAATAAACTTTGATAAATATGCTTTGAACAATATATTAATTTCAAATGTCAGTATATAAACGACAATTTAATATGATACAATATTTTAATTTACATTTCATTATAGTATTATAACTTATATCATATACTGTTTTTTTTATTTAATTACAGCTGTTAGGGTAGTAATTAACACTTAGTCATGTTGTAGAAAATAGATACATTGAAACAAACAAACAATTACAACCTGCTAATCATTTTCGTAATAATTACAACACGAGAAAGCTTCAAGTCTGATATTAAAATCTATGTATCTTCATTTGTACAGTTTGACTACAAAACTAAAGTATACAGAGTTGTACTCCAAAATATTAACATACAATTTATATTGTAGTAGAAACCCCTAATTTGAATTTATATGAACCATAAACGACATTAAAATATTTAGTTGCAAAGTTACACTGTTAATATGGCAGTTACACAATAATTTAATTTTGTGAAAATACGGCTGAGGTAATCGATAAGACGTATACGCATAATTAATTTGGATACCAGAGATAACATGATAAACAATACTATGTAAGATCTTAAAAGAACTTGGCACTGATTACGATTAGAAGGGCGCTTTTCTTTTTTGTTTCAGTTTCACAACTTTCGTTGCTCTTTCGAACTTCTTTTTGTCTTCATTTTTCAACTTCCGATTGCGATTGAGGTTGGGGAAAATCTGCTTGTTAAAATGTTCTCTTAAACTCTGCCAAGTTCTGTCCGGCACTAGCTAAACATACAAAACAATATAAAAATGTAAGTACAATGTAGGTATTTAGTATCTAGGAAGGACAATGAAAATATTTTTTACTCAGAAAATCAATTAACCTCTGTAGCTTGCAGTTTCCTCCACATTATGTTTCCGCGAATGTATTCGTGGTAATTGTTGTCACAAACAAATTTCAATATCGCGTCTTTCTCTTGTTGGTTGTATGGTCTTTTGCTGTAAGAAGGAAAGATATTCTAATTAATAAAAGTACTTACAGTCAACATCATTCAACAATTTTTCACACAGTATGTATATGTTCAAAAATATGAAAACACTAACAATGTCGTAGTGGAGGAATTGGTGCTTCCAGTGCGGTTACTGAAATCATTCTCAAACACAGACTCAACGGGACTTATACAACGGGTTGGCCTATCGTCTTCAAGGGAAGTGACGTGCCGTCGCTTTGGTCGTACCTCTGGCTCTTCCTCGGGTTCTGGTTGGCTACGGTTGGGTTTGTTCATGTCCCGAAGCGTTGATATCCACAAAGAAGGGTAAGTGATTGGAGAGGAACAGGCCGGAGGACGAAAGCTGGCTGGAGCGCTTTCCATAGACACATTTTCGGTTCGTCTTTGACGTTTGTAGTTCACTGATTTTTCTCTTTCACTTTTTGAGGAGCCTTGTGAAGAGGATACAGGTTTAGAAGCCGACCTAGATGCTTTGGAAGTGGGGTGAACTGATGATTGCACGGTGGTAGTTGAGGATCCTGTAGAGCTAGAAGAATCCGAATCGGCATTTTCCACATCATTTGAAATGGAGATTTGAGTAGGAACTTTTGATGGATCTTTACTTTTACTGATGTTTATTGATTTTTCTCTTGCACTTTTTGAGGAACCTTGTGAAGAGGATGTAGGTTTAGAAACTGACATAGAAGTTTTGGAAGTGGAGGGAACCAATGGATTCACGGTGGTTGAAGAGGATCCTGTAGAGCTAGAAGAATCGTCATTTTCCACATCATTTGAAATGGAGGACTTTTGAGTAGAAACTTTTGGGGAAGCTCTGCTTTTACTGAGAGATATCTTCGAAGGGATTGCATTGCTCTTTTTCTGTTCGTCTCTTTGAGATTTTGGTGGACTGTCAATTCTATTATTTAAAAATGTTTCTAATTCTAAGTCCACATTGTTTGTACTGGTGGATGCTATAGTAGAGTTTGCTGCGGCTC
Source organism: Pogonognathellus longicornis (assembly GCA_034694085.1). Taxonomy (NCBI): domain Eukaryota; kingdom Metazoa; phylum Arthropoda; class Collembola; order Entomobryomorpha; family Tomoceridae; genus Pogonognathellus; species Pogonognathellus longicornis. Next base: position 13,269 of record JAQFYB010003805.1, on the reverse strand, counting down.
CATATGAAGTAGCTGTTATTTTAAGATTTGGAATGGACTTATGAGGAGAAAGAGACAAGGTTTTGCTTTTGTTGCGGGTAATCGGTCCTTCTAAAACTTTGTCTGCCTGTTTTGGATACAAATCAGTTCTGGAAAGCGCAGTTAATTCGTCGAATACTTTCGTGATAGTTGTTGAATTATGGTCATCGCTATTTTGTGACACTGACTTAAGTCTAAGTGTTTCATCCGAAGGATGGAGATTCTTTTGTGATAAACGATTACGCGGATGACTTTCTCTACGTTGAGTTCCTGTTTCGGTTGTATCACCAGTACCAGACGAAGATGATGAGTCGGACAAATAATTCTCAATCCGGCATTTTTTCTTTTGACTGCTTCCAGGTTGCGAAGAGCTTTTAGAAGATCTCGAATTTTTCTGACTACTTTCAGTTGAAGAATGTTCAGATTGAAGTGGAGAGGAAGATTCTAAAATGTTTTTGCGTTTTGATGGTTCGATGGTGCCGAGTTCTCCACTTTTATGTGTGGATGAAATATTCTGGGGAACACTTGAAAGATTAGCTCTTTCATTGGGTTTGACTGAAAACGGCTTCGATTTTTCGCTTGGCTTGTGCAATACTGGATTCAAAGAACTGTTTGTGGTGGAAGATGTTGAAACAGGACGACTAACCGGCTTTTTCTTAATTTCATTCCATTTTAATCTTCTGTTCAATACTTCATTAGCATCATATTCTTCGAAAGTTAAATCGCCAATTCTGAAACAATTCAGGAGTCCATCATTTTTATTATCACAAGTATTACTATTATTTCTATCATTTGTCCTTAATAGTAAAAACACTACATTTTTTACCGATATAAATTCAGATCAATAATCTGCTTCTTTTCCACACATCTCTCAATGAAAGTACTATCAAAGAGATCATATTTTTCTTTAAATTGGGGATCTGAAACGTAATTCTCAGTTTTAGTATTCACAAGGTTGATGGTATATAAATCGTCATATGGTTTACTCGTCACGTAACCTCCTCTTTTCTAAATTAATACAATTCATCAAGCATAAAAACAACTAAAACTGATACAATAATTAAATATAATATTATTAACTAGAACATTTTTATCCGCAGATTATTAATATTATTAATCAAGTGGCAAGTACTTACTATGATGTCATTTAAAATTTCTTCGTCCGGAGTATATGTAGAGTGAGGGCAAAATACCATTGATTCAAATACGCCATTTCCAGCATATGCATGAAACAATGCCGATCTCCAGGGGTACAGTTTACACTTGTCCATCATCGTCTAAAAATAGAACAGTACCATAAAAATTATTTGGACTTGATATATTTTCTAGTATACAATATTTAATTCTACAAAATTGTTCGTAGAACGATGTTGCCTACAGATGTAACATATTATAATATGTACTGATAATTTCTTTATTTCTTTTGGAACAAGTTTAGTTTAGTTAGGTACAGCTTTTTCTAAGAATTCCCTAGAAATACACAGTACGTTTAAAATAAAATGAGTGTAAAGCATCTCTTATTAAAATTGCGGGATTCTGACTTCCTTTCTGAGTAACTGGTAAAATAAAAATAAGTAAGATTATAATTTATAATTTGTTAATGTTAAGTAGTATGGTTATTACGTTATTACTTATTAATATTAGTTGAATTGGTTAGTGAGTTTATTGTGACACCTGGGAGAAACAAGCCTAGAGCTTATGGCTGAAAGTACTGTCAATCAAATAAAGTTGTCAAAGCAAATCAAATCAAAATAGCAGGTTTTTCTACCAAACCTGCCTGCCAGCCAACTGACTACTATATAACAACTTAACAGTCAACAATAAATATCAACAAGTAATGAACACTTATTATTAGCTAAGAAAGGGTTTAACCAAAATAACCTTACGCTTACGTTTTTCTCGTTTGTATTTTTGTTATGTGAAGAGCAATTCATTTTACTCATTTTCCATTCTGCGTACATGCAGCATTGTATCATTTATAATTTATGGTCCTATAAATGACTTTTGCCCTTCACCCTCCGGTTCGGCGTTTGGTTAATTTAATTACTAAAAAAATCCAAAATGGTATGGACAACACTCAACTTGACGAACGGACAACTAATGGACAATTTTCACTGGTAACTACTTGTGACTGGACTCTGTCATCTGTGCTTCAGACATCAAGGTGGATTCTGTGTTTAAAAAAATAGAGGAATATTATAATACAAAACATTTTTGTAAATAACAACCAGACAGTTAACAGGTTGTTTGAACATTGACACAATTGACAGACAGAAAACAGAAGAACTAGGCTAACCACTAACCGGCTAACTGGTGACTGGTGTGGTCTGGGTGGTGAGTGTGGTGACTGAGTAGTTGATAGTGAATAGTGTTCAGTGTTTACAAACTTTGAACTTTATATTGACAAGTGAGCACGATCGGAAACGAGGGGGTTTTATGGAAAAGGCTTCTGGTTTCGAACAAACATTAAAATATTGACAATTGTCCCTAATTTTTTGTCCAAATTTCCACTTTCAACTTTCAACTTTGTCAGTTGTCGTGTCGTCGGGACTTCGGGAGATACGGCACTTGTTTATTTTCCAGTGAGAAGTCAGAGACCGTCAGCCAGCGATGAGCTTCCCTCGCAAAATTCAACTAACGAAACTCGTAAAAAGCGGGCATTCGATTCCCGTCCCAGCCTACTGCACTCAATGCAGCAGCCGTCTCAAATCTCAACATCACAAAATCATTCAACTTTTGCTTGTAGGATGTAGAGGGTAATCTAATCATTCCTGCATGTAAAAGTAAGATCCAAAAATACAAAATATTGAATATTTAATTTATTACTTTTGATTACTAACATTATTAATCTTTTTATTATTTTAATAAACTAACATTAAACATAATTATTATACCCATTTTATTTTAGCACAGTGATTGATCATTCACCATCAACCATTGATTTAGTAGACTTGCAACTTAGTTTACGCAATGTTGAATGTGTTTTAGTTTTGATGTTTGAATGTTGAATGAATTCAATGTTAAAAGTCAAACATCAAAACTTTTTTCTGTTTTGAATATTGATTTTCTATGTTTTACTATTGACAATAAGGTCCATAATCCATAGTAGTTTAGTGAAGGCTGAAAATTTAACCCACTTTTCATTCTCATTATTAAATGTATAATTTTTTAAGTCGTGATGTTGAATTAGCACATTATTATTATTTTATTCACAATACCGGCCAACAAAACGCATTACAAGAATGAATAGGACCCATCACTACATACTAATACTAACTAATGTAACTTAGAATTGTATAAACATTAAACTATAAAATATTGTATAAAATATGTTGTATTTGTGTAGGAACAGCTGTAACCTAATCGATTAGTGTATTAACAATTAATTTTATATTATTGTACCATTTTTGTGGATGTATTTAACTAGTATATTACCTGTTTTTCAAATACAAATATATACATAATAATATATTTATATTAAATTTGTTTAGCAATAGCGGTATACATAGAGGTATACATATATTATTATTATTAGTATCGGTTGTTACCAAAGTATTGAAAATATAGAAAAATTAATTTTGTGTATATTATTTGTTGTGTAGTCCTTACCTGCAACATGGCAACAGATTCAGTCAACGAACGGAAACTTATTCAGTTGGTGGAAGAAAAGGCCTTTTTATATGACGTGAACCATAAGGATTATAAAAATAAAAATACGAAGCAAAAGGCATGGCAAAGTATAGCGGATGAAATACAAAATACTGGTGAAAAGATATTTTAATTTTATTATTTCTTCAATATAGCTTTTTTATAAATTATGTATTTATATTTTGTCTATTAACTCTATTTTATGTACTTTTGGTGTATTTATTATAAAGCCGAACGATGTGAGTTCACATGGAAAAGTTTGAGAAAACAATACACTGATTATCTTAGACGTCTCCGTCTCAAGGGCGATCCGAATGGTACTGGTGTTGACGACGCTCTCCATTTTCGCTATTCTGAAGAAATGAAATTTTATGAATCGTTTTATCGACCTTACAAGTAAATAATAGATAAGCATTGTTAAATAATATTACATATCTAAAAAGAAAAACAATTATTAAAACCCATTTATTTCTATTAGGATGATGACAAATCTGAATAAGCTAATTGAGACCTTATATGGAATAACCGTCTACCTGTTTTGACGTTTTTGAAAACGAATGTGCATATGGATGCAAAAACTATTGCCACTTAAATTCTCATAAAATTGCTTCTGGGTGTGGAGAAATAATGATAACCTCCTCCTATATCACTTTATTTCCAAAGTAACTTTATATAAATACCATAATAAGCAATTTCTTTATTACTTTCATAACTAGGTGTCTAGAATATTAAATGATCTACACATTATCAACCTCGAAGAGTATTCGTAATTATCCTGCATAGTTATGCACCGAGCAGTACTTACTATTTACACTTTAAAAATAACATTTTGCCACAATCATCAATATCATTGATGGAAAAAATTTGTGGCAAAATACTTTTTTTGTTTCTTAAAATACAAATATGCTTAATACTTCCCTTAGTACAAAAATAATAACACTCATTTTCGAAAGCTAAACTTCTTCAATTTTAAATTGTGAAAATGCTTTCAGGAAAATGTATCGCCAAATACAAGAACTGTGTTCAAAAATACCAAATATTTTAATTACATTTCAGAATTTAAAATACTTTTTAACAATTAATTACAATTGAGATATAGGTACCTATTATGCTATATTGAAAAGCAGAATCATAAAACATTCGCTCATTTAAATGTTATATAATGATGTAGTTGTATTTTGTATAGCATATTTTTAACTTTGTAAAGCAGATTTTATTTTATTTTACGTTACTTTGTTCAAATTAATTAAGATATCAAAATACGTTCAGTTCGATAATATTTTGTGTCTTGGTCAAAATACCAAAATTCAAATCCGAGATCCAAATATACAAATTGGATTTTGAAGAAGATTAAAAATATTACTTTTTAAAAAAATATTTCATCTAGGTTTATACAATTCTAATTTTTGATGTTACATGGAGAGAATAATTATATAAATATCCAGACCGAACGCTAAAGAATCTGAAAGCACAATTGAGTGAACCCCCAGTGGCGCATTATTATTATTATTTATTCAAGATATTGCATTTAGAGGGAGGGTTAGGAGGCGAACCCCCTCCCCCAAAGTTTTGTGTTCTACACTAGATTAACTCAGGTCTCCCCCAAGAAAGAGATTATTTTTCCCTAAAAAGCAAAAATTTTCACTCTACGCGCCATTTTGATCTGTTTTATGTTGATTTTGACCCAAATGTGACTAATTTTTTTAAGCTTGTATAGGTTTAGTTCCCAAATACTTTGCCAAATAGAGTCCACTCCACACTAAAATACATCGGTCTGAATTTTATATTTTAATTTTGTAAAAATACTCTCTGTATATACCTAATAGTAAAAACGTAAACTTAAATGATATTTATTAATAAATGTTGCGACTAAAATATATTTTTAAAGTGTAAATAAGCAATAATCACTGGTTAAATTATGAATACCTTAAGTAGGCTTTTATTAACTAACTCTTGTTTAGTATATAACTGACCCTATTAATAAAAATTCATATATTATGAATTTTAATCTATCACACCCTGGGTCAATATATACGTATATTTTTGAAATGAGAACAATGAAACATTTGTTTTCGAATTTTGTAAAGCAGGTAGCCGGTTAATCTGTTTAATTGAAAATATTGAATTCTTTGATATCCAATTGCGAATTTCCTACATTTGTATATTCTATAATATGCTATATTATAATATTATATATATACATAATATGCTGTTTGTCTTGTCACCCACTGCAGCCGGAGCTTTCAGAATCAAACAATTCCTACGAAGTGCAAAGCAATGGCAGAGAGGAGCAAAACTAAAATCAATCCAAACACACTATTATTAGCTGGTCGGTTGAATGTCTACTTCTGATGGTATACATTATATAATGGCGAAATGTAGAGGTGAATGGAAATCTCGCCTCCCCAAACCTACAAAATTGAAATATTATTCTCACTATTTATCCAATGTGTCAGAAGTCGTCACACGATCAGCTAATTTTGTGTATTTCTATATAGGTATTTTATTTTTGTTCGTCTCATATTACCAGGAATCCGTTGACTTGACACTGACAAAACTCCACCCATCCCCCCAGAAAATGAGTGGACTTTGTGTTACTGCACCTATATAATAAATTAAACTAATTTATACAATAACGGGAATTTAATATTAAAATACCACAACGGATTCTATTTTTGAACTTGAAAGTAAAGAACAGTGGCAGTGTCAAAAGTAGTCGTATAAGTTATAGTGAACATTTGACCAGGCCATCACGTATATTACTTATCAGTTGAAAGTATTAATTTGAATTTTATTATGTTTTTTGCAACAGTCCGTTTACCGGCAATATGGCTGCGGATTCCATCAGCGAACAAAAACTTATTCTATTAGTTGGAGAAAAGGTCTTTTTATATGACAAGAGCCGTAAGGACTATAAAAATAAAAATAAGAAGCAAAAGGGATGGCAAAGTATTGCAGATGAGCTACAAAGCACTGGTAAAAAGATATTTCAATTTTATTATTTATTTATACATTAGAAGCTTTTATATGAATCAAAGTCTATTTATTATAAAGCCGAACAATGTCGAACCACTTGGGAAAGATTGAGAAAGCAGTATACTGGTTATCTAAGACGTCTTAAGAGCAATTCCACTGATTCCGGTGTTGACGATGTTTTCCATTTTCGTTACTCCGAAGCAATGAAATTTTATGAGCCATTTTATCGACCTTACAAGTAAATCGATAAAGCAACATTGTTAACTGACATTTTTTAAAAAAGAAATACAAATGTTAAAATATGTATTCTTATATAGAACAAACACACATCTGAATTCTACGTGTGAGGAGTATGAAGAGGATACGCGATCGTCTTTGGAATTCTCCGGTGACAATGAGAGTAGCTTATGTGATGGAATCGAAATTAAATTAGAAGACTTACAAGAGGAAAATGCTCACCCAAAGTTTGAAATACACAGCACGCCAATTAATGTAAATCATTGTCATTGCTTATAAGATTTGATAAACAACAAAAAAGAAAGATATAATATTTATGTATTCGCTGTAGTCCTCAAATATAATGGACCAAGGAAGCAGTTCCCAAAAACGCAAAATGAACATCGACATCAAAGATATATCCATCCAAGGGGAACCAGATGAGTTTATGCTGTTTTGTTCCTGTCTAGCTCCAAAAATACGTCGCATTCACGTGAAGAATCCTATAAGAGCAGCGCAATTACAAATTGACATCCAACAACTAATACTAAAAGCTGAAATGGACACTTCGTGACAATAACAATTCATTCTGTCATTATACCAACTTTCTTGTGCTAGTGATGCGACCTGTGATACAAAAGTTGTTCAAATTATGAATATACAAAAAATTTAAATATGGGACCAAGGGACCATCTACATCTTTTCAGGTGATTTTGTATGTATTTTTTTTAAATATTTAAACAACTTTGAATCAATTCATTATAGTATTTATTATAATAGTAGTCTATATATCAACAAAACTACCTTTTCCGTGGGCATGAAAATTTTCTAATGGAGCTTTCTGCACCTCCCAAGCGGAAAGAGTAGAATATTCTACCTATGTTGGTTGGAGACTTGTATAATTGTCATGCAAATTCCAAAAATTAATTTAATTGTTTATATTGGTTCCGTTTTGATTTGGTAAAACTTTTTACATTTAACTAGAATATTATAGAAAACCGTTCTAAGTAACGGCTTTGTGAAAAAAATGTTTGTTTTTTTACTATGCAATATAAATATTTTTACATAAATTGCCTGAGCATTTAAAAATTCTGTATTTATTTTCTAGTAAATTCACTGTTGAATTCGCAACACTAGTTAGTATTAAAAATATGTATTTTTTTAATTTCATTCTGATTGCCTCTTGTGTTTACTATATATTATTATTACTTATTGTTAATAATTATGTTCATTATTCTCATTAGACATTTTAAAGAACGAAAATTGTGTAAATTCGGTAACTTGTAGATTGTAAATCTAATGAATACCATTTATATTGTGGTTGTTCGTTGGCCTTGTTTGAAAAGTTAGCCTATTTGTCCTAATAATGTATATGAACACTGTACATTAATGTAGCAATTAATAAAAAAGATATAATAACATCGACGATTGGTGCAAACAAAAGTAAATGGTCTTACAATAAGTCAGGATATTATATAATAGCACTAGTTCTGTTTTTCACTACTTAGGTTTATAAAATTATGATTTTGACTTATATTCAAATCAACTGCATTATGTTAGCTCTAGAAAGGTGCACTTTTTTATGGGGGGAAATCAACATTCAGAGTATTATACTAATCGATAAGAGTCTACGAGTGAGATCTATGAGAAAGACAAATGCCTACATGAACGATAAGAGCATATGAGAAAAAAAAATTCCACCAGAAAGACAAGCGCCGACCAGAACGATAAACGCCTACAATAATGATACGGGACTAATAGCACGTTTAGCGCCTAATAGAACTTTTAGAGCCTAATAGAACGTTTAGCGCCCAATAGAACGTTTAGCGCCCAATAGAACGTTTAGCGCCTAATAGAACGTTTAGCGCCCAATAGAACGTTTAGCGCCCAATAGAACGTTTAGCGCCCAATAGAACGTTTAGCGCTCAATAGAACGTTTAGCGCCCAATAGAACGTTTAGCGCCTAATAGAACGATAAACGCCTAAACGAAAGAAAATGGTTTACGAGATAAACAGGAAAAAGATAAGCGCCAACGAGAACGATAAGCGCCTTCCGTGAACAATAAACACCTACGAGAACGATAAACTTTTCTACGACTTATTCATTTTTGAATTACTCCATGAAATAAATTAAATGAAGTATGTAGTTTCATGCTTTCTGCCAATTCATCGCATAGCACAGCACAAAGTTCATCCTAGCAGACCTAAAATTATAGCTAGCATGTACGCCCTACTCGCGTGCAGCGCGAGCTAAAATTCACCTAGTAGACCTAGTTACGCATGTTTTTACTGTATTGACAAGTGCCCAAAACTGTCATACTTCCCCATGATAGGAAAGATTCAGGTGATAGGTTTTATAATATGCTTATAACATAATATCCATAGTCCCAGCTCTGCAACGAAGGACATCGTTTTTTTAAATGTCAAGTTCAAATTGGATGTAAATGTAAAATGTGTACTAAAGTTGAGATTGCCAGATTACAGTTATGGTTCTACGTGTTTTTATGTCATTCACGCAATAATTATTATTAGTAGTAGTCATTAATTAGTTAACAGAAATTATAATAGTTATTGATATAGAAATACATATTATAATAAATAGATAAATGCCCGATTAGTTGGCTTGTCTTCTATTGTATTGTGTCATCCGACCCTGAAAGACAGTGCTGTCAATTAAGTAAAATCAATCAACAAATTACTAATAAGCTAGGAATTGTGATTGTAACCAAGATGCTTGAATTGTAACATAACCATAAAACATTACACTTACATGATTCAAGAATAGAATGCACTCATGACTGTTCCATACCAACCAACATTTCATAATATTTGAACTCTTCCCGAGTAATTGCTTTTTCACGATCATTGTTAAATTCGTAAAAAGGTGAAATAAAGTGTTCTGATGGAAGATTTTCAATAACATCAGTACAAAATTGGACAACAACCTTTTCTAATCTTACATCATCCCTTAGGCAGTTGACAAGCGGTTCATGTGACATCATATCACCGTACGTCCCGCGGAATCTCGCAACCAGGATTTTGGGACGCATTTTTGCAATCACTTTGGTTAAAAATGGGGCTGAATTTTTTCCATCCAACATGAGAAAATCCAAATAAATGGACTCTTCATGGTCATCGTCTTCAAAGAATTCCAAGTAATTCTTAAATTTCATCCTTCTGACACTTTGGGGTACCCAGCTAACATCTAAAGTCGGAACTCCTAACAGTTCCATGTCTACTAAACTCGGACAATTGGAGAAGTGAGAAATTACTTCAAATGCACCTTCTATCCGGAAAAGACTCACAAACCTCAGTTTTGGTAAGCCAATTGGCTGACTAAGTTCAATAATTGAATGAGAACGAAGCGACAGTTTTTCAATTGAGTAAGGTAAGGCGGACAAGTCAATCGTGCCCTTTTGAAAAAAGAGTTGGGTGATGTGCATTTGGTTCCTTTCAACGAAATTACAGTTCGTTAGCTTGAAGTAGTTCACTTTTGCTGTCGACGCTCCCCAATTTACAAAATTAATTTTGTCAAATGTAATATTTTCGGCATTGATGACATCTCTTGTCCAGTCAAAGACTATGCGTCTACTGGAATTGGCTCTATAAATTTTGATTTCTCTGGCTGCACCAAAATCCACGAAGTCGTTCAAAAGCGTTTCTGTTAAAATGTTTCCATCAAGATAGAATTTGCAGCTTTCTAAAATAATTTTGGAAGGGGCAATTCTTCTTTTGTCATTTTCTATAGGGACATTAATCACTACATTCCCGAGTACAAGAGTTTTTATGCCATGCAACTTATCCCAAGGCAGCATGAGTTCAGTTTCATTTTGAAAACCAGTAATTGGAGTTCCTTGAAAGTGTAATTCCGTTAGATTAAGCAATTGATGTAAACATTTGGCAATCCCGGTTTTCAAATTGACACTCCATAAAATCAGGCTATGAATATTATTGCCATGTTTGGAAAAAAATGAAGTCAGCTCGGAGATATCATGCATATTTGCTCTTATCTTGAAACTTGTAAATGGGAGATTGGGGAGGATGTATTGAAATGTGCTGACAAAACTTCGAGGTCGGAAGGACGGTGTAAATCGAATTCTTGAGAGGTTCCTAAGAAATGGATCCGCTACCGAATTCCAACGTCGACAAACAATTCGACAGGTTTTAATTTCATTCAAACTCAAATACCCAAAAAGATGGTTCAAAACCTGAAAAATTGACAACATTCAAACCAATAATTAATTAATGTCATTAAAGCAGAAAACTGAAAAAATTCGTTGACGTTGTATTGAAAATGAACTTATTCATAAATTAATTGCAACCTACCGCATCGTTTTGCAAAGCATTCATATTTTTATGATAAATCTCGTCGTCTTGTGACTCTCTTTGGGCAATCTTTTGCACGTCTTCTATATTCCTCGAAATCTGCATGACTGTTTCTTCGTTTTTGAGGTTTAGTGACAACATGTATTCAAAAATTGATGCTTGCATCTCAATCTATAATTTAATATTATATTTCAGATTGTTTTCCAATGGAAGAAAATATTTAAAAACGTTAATTTTGAACGATTTTTTCGCTTACAGTATCCACATAGTCCCTTTTGGATATAATGTCAGCCTGCTTTAAAAACAAGATCTCAAAGAGTTGATCCAGGTTTAGAATTTTATCTTTGGCGTGGTTCTGGTTGCTGACTAAACGTGATCTATAGACTGAATTCCATTTTCGACAAACAAGCGAAGTGTTTTTAACATCACTAGCACTTAATTTGGAGAAAATTGTTTTCAAAATCTGCAAAAAGTAAGGTATATAATATAGTATATATCATTGAAATGAAAATTGTATTATTTGTATTTGTATTCCATGTTAAGCAACAATTAAATATAGAAAAAAACTAACAGCGGGATTCAGCAATGGATGAATGTTAGTTGCAAATATCTTCAGTATATCTACAGCAACTTTTAAATGCTTTGTGACAATGATTTCAAAAATCGCTGATCGCCTATCAATGATTTCACTCGTATACACCTGTGAAAAAATGTTCACTTTAAATAAACTTCAGCATTAATAATTGAAAAAATAAAATTCTTAATTAAATGACAAGTACTTTAAAATATTCAAGAAATTCAAAGCTTTCAAATATTCAATTTATCAATTTTGAAGCGAATATCATAAAGTACAATTTGCAGGATTAAACCAATGCCTGGTCGTTTCTAGATATTTAACTATGTATAGTATTTGTATTTTCTCACAATTCTGCGACATTCTATGTCACTCAGATATCCGTAGAGGTTTAAATATTCTACGATACCCCCCAAACAACTTAATTCCAGTTCTTCTGAGTCAATATGTGAGTCGCTTGCCATTTTAAAATTGTTTTTGGGTGTCAGTTTTTTTTCACTGAAAGACTAAAATTTATCAATCATCAATGGTTGATGGTGTTTAAATTGTTGATAAGAGAGTGACGACAGTTGATGACTGCAAGTGGCAAGTGGTGCCTTACGAGGAGATAAATGTTGAATGTGTACAGTTATGTAGATTATAGACGAATAAATGAGTTGCACCCGGCCCGAATCAGCAACAGGTATATACAGTATACAGTCAAAAGATGAAAATGACAAGTGGAACAGAGTATGACTAATAGTTGAGTTTCGATAGATACCGCCGATGGGCCGCCGCTCAATGTATTGCATTGGGAATTTTGAAGGCATCCGACTATCAAACACAGCGTAAGATTTTCTCGCTAAAGAGAAATGGAGCCGAACAACCGCAGTATGAAGTAAAGTGCATTATTATTATAAATAACTAATTTCTATAAATAACCATTGCGTAAAAAGGACTGTTTGTGAAATCTCAATATTAATATTTCAATTGTTAAACGAACAATGTAAACAAAAATAGATTTCAGGGGGGAGAAGGTAGTAAAAAACGTCTACGTTTATTAGAAAATGGCTATACTAATTATTAATGACCAGGGGCGTAGCCATGATTTGGTTTCGGGGGGGGGGGGCAAATATAAAACATGAGGTAAATATTATTATGTACTCCTTTTCGCGCGAAAAATTTGAGCAAATTTGGCCAAAAATGACCATAAAATACATAAAATTCGCGCATAGCGCGAAAAAATTTGCGACTTTTTGCCCTTTCAGGGCAAAAAAACCTATTTTTTCCGGATTTCGGGGGGGGGGGGGGAATTGCCCCTTTGCCCCCGTGGCTACGCCAGTGTTAATACCATACTAATGACTTAATGCTAAACTAAGCTGAAATATTAATGTGACGTCATTTGGAGTCTTTGGATTCAGAATAGAGCTTCAATTTTATTTCGGATAAAATATTTAATGTCAACACAGCCAGGCTTTATGACTCGAATGGCAGGACGGCAGGACGGAACTAAAATATTGGAGTGGAAAAAT
>JAQFYB010003804.1:0-18211 GCA_034694085.1 Pogonognathellus longicornis | reverse complement strand
ATTTATAGTAGTTTTGCTCATTCGTTAGAATCGTCTAGAATTAGATTATGAATGTTCACTTCAATAAGAATTGAAGCAGGTGGCATTTATAGTTTAGGAATTTCGATAATTCGCATTCTGAATCACATTCGCATAATCACATTCACAAGAGCACACTATACCTACGGCTTTAAACTACTATCAACTATACTTTAAGGATCTTGTAAAATTATTCACAATTCTCAATACTATTATCGTTATATTTAAATTTTTTCCCGCGTCTGTAATGATTACAAAATTATTTCAAATTATTTTGAAATAATTGCCCGACTGGAATCATACCTCATTGATAATCAAATTACGTAGGTATATTGTACATGCGTAATATTGAAATCGAAAAAATGATGAGAATGAATTGAAATTGAGAAAAGTTGGATGTGATGATAACCGAATATTGCAATTCTTTCTCAGAAATCAAAGAATCATATTTCTTCCACTGACCTAGATTCTGGAAAGGCCAGCCCAGCTGGCCTTAACTTTTTTATATTTTGCTTGCATTCATTCCCTTCCCCGCGCGGAGCGCGGGCGCTGAATCACCAGTCATTTATAAAATTGTAATAATTCGTAATTAATTTTATTATACTTTACATAATAGTTATCACTAACCCAAAATACTAAATAATCATTATTGTTGAATTTTCACAATTAATATACATTCTACTGTGCCCATGGGCAAATTGTTAAATGTTAACAACAGTTCTTTTAAATAAAAGTTTCTCTCTATATCATCCGAAATTGAAAAATTAGCTTTCCGAGTATCTAAATGTAAAATATCCAATTAATTCATTATTCAAATAATATTTTTGTTTGGTAATGTAGATGTAGGAATTAGGAGTTAGAATAAAATGTTTTGAATTATTTGAATTCTCAAATAATGTTGGTTTTATAGTTGCAAAAATCCGGGTTTGAGTTCCTGGACTTGGAGGGGGCATGTAAAGCGGAAATCGAGATTCTGCATAACATGCTGTTCAACAGCCAAGGTTCCCCTCAAGCTCAGAAGCTGTTTCATTTGAAACCAAGCCCAAATGGAGATGGAAATTTTCTTGTGGACATGGCTCCACTCTCCGATGAGTCTGATATGCAAGGAGATACTCAAGAAGAAGTTGCAGATACCGACCAGTCAGTAGATTCCCATATTGATGATGTTGGTGTGGAAGCTCCAGAAGAAACCACAAATCCTATGGAAAATGGCCCAGTTGTTACGATATCTCCACTTCATCAAGGTGAATATGTATCCAATGAATGTTACGTGGTACTACCTAAAGTATACTTTTATTTTAAAATAAATCACAACGCTTTGTTACAATTTAATTAGTGATTCCCCACGAATCTGCTGGAACTGAAGAAGTTCCTGTTCAGAATGAAATTGGTTCAAATGTGATGAATCCACCTCCACATCACAATATGCGCAGCTATTATCAACCCCATCATGTTCAAGTCCATGGAAACTCACAAGTTGTAGGCCCAACTGGACCTGGTCCTGCTCATATGAGCCTCGTCAATCAAGGACCTCAAATTCCCGTCTCCGTAAGTTTCCTACTTACATACTGTACTGTACCTACATATTAATTTATTTCAAAATAAACTTTTGTCTAAACTAGGTGTAATTTTTTTATTCATTATATTTAGATGTACCACCAAATGCAAATGATTCAAACTCATGGTGGTTACGGAATGATTCCGAATGGACCCCCTCATGGTCATAGTCATCCACAGCATGGGTCACAAGCGCATGCAGTATATTTCGTCCAAGAGCCTCTCAGCCCAGATGCTGTTCACCTCCAAAATCCTGGACAAAGTCACCACAAAAATCATCATGATCCTCATCACAGCGTCGTATCTCATTCTGCAAACACATCTGGCCTTCCAAATGGTCCAGGCTATCGAAAAAATCACAGAAGAAACGATGTGAGACTTCGACAAGAAGATGGACTCATGAATATGAAAAACTATACGTATTACACTCATTCACCGTAAGTGTCAATGATTTATGAGTTTCATGCATTCTGACCTCTAGTAATATTCATTAAACCAAAACTTATAACTTAACAAAAATTAACTAAATCTGGTTTTCATTTGAAGAGAATACTGTGTTATTTCTAGGTATGGTCAAGTGCATTACTATAGCCCACAACAACAAATGGCTCAAAATGTGACGGGTCCTCCTATTATAATGACTCATAACGGTCCTCATCCTGCCAATATGTATGGATCTCCATATCAGCATCAACCCAGCGGTCCTCACATGTACGCTCAACCCCAGCAAGGTATGTAATGCAATTTTTAGTGTCATCACAATCCTTCGTATCGTTAGGCGTGAGAAGCAGATTTTTCTTATAATATGCGATGCTAAACACTTAGGATGACTAGCGCAGTAGCGCACCCTAGTTTAGCGACTTGGCGAACTACTTCCCAAGTTTACATTAGCTTATAAATGAAATTAATTCAGGAAACGAAATGGACCAGCACCCTGGTAACATAGGACCCGCTGGAAGTCATGCCCATGAAATCCCCTACATTGCTCAACAGCATCAGCCTGTTACCTCCTATCATTCTGCAATCCCACCACATGGAAACCGCAACTACGGAAATCGAAGCAGTAGCATTCCTCCTCCGGAGCCACCTACAGAGCAACCTGATTTGCCAACTTCGACTTCAAATGAGAGCGAAGTCAGTCAAGCGTCCTCAGAAACTACTTTTCAGCCGTCGTCCACAGGGCGTAACGGAAATGTTAATGTACCATCATACACTTCTGAGAAAGGAAGGCAAGATGAGGAAGTGGCTAAAGAAGAGGTTAACAGAGGATCATCATCCCCAAACCAAACAGAAGGACCTGTTGAACTAGCTGTAAATGGGGAAATGAGTCCCGTGGTCAGCAGCAGCACTTCCAACACAATGGCAGTAGCAGAGCCACAACGTGAGCGTAGTAAAGAGAAAAGCGGAAACAGTTTTTCTAAAAACAATAAAGTGAGTACGGATGGAAAGTCTGTTGACAAAAATAAATCCGAACAACAGGTCCAGCAACAGCAAAGTCAACAACAACAACAGTTAACGAATGGGGAGGTGGGTAAAACTGAAAAAGACAAATTAGACAAAACTCGTGATAAAGAAAGTGCCGATGTAATTACTAATATTGAACTTGTCAAGTCTGAGGTCAAGTCAAAAAGTGCTAGTAGTGTGAATAGTAACAATAGTCGCAGTGTGAATGCCACAAACACTAGTGTTGCTTATCCCTCTCAAGGAAAGCATGTTAAAGAAGTTGACAAAGGGGAGGAATCCTGCAAAGAGACAGAAGGATCGTCCAGTCAAGATTTCCCTCAGCTGGCCAAGATGCCGAATGGTTCTATGCCCGTTCCTCCAGTTAAGGGGCGTTCTTGGGCAAGCATCGCGTCTTCGAAAACACCCAATGTGCCAGCTATGAATACCCCTCACACTAATGCTCCAGTTGCTCAGAACAACGACCACACCACTAATCCGCATTTAGACGATGTTAACTTTCCTCACCCTGAAAATAAATCCATGCCCGTCAATGACAGTTCTGTGAACGCCTCCAATGTGCCAATTATTCAGGAGGAGAAACCTACTGTGAGCATTGATGCTCCTCCTATCGATAGTTCTAGCTTGACCGACGAAAACGATCCAATTGCCCTTCGATTAGGCGAATTCCTTGCCTCTTACAGCCTTGATCATCATTCTCTTGCTCTTTCGCCAAGAGGCTTGTGTAATCAAAGCAATTTCTGTTACATTAACGCCACCCTTCAGGTGAGTTTACCTTTTATTTTTGTACTTCTAATTTTGAAGAGTGAGAAATAGGGAAGAATTGCAATGTTTTAAATTGAAATCGTATTGAGTTAATTTTTGTAACTACGCGAGTTTCACTACAGACTACACCCTACACCCCACCCAATTAAGCCGACTCTGGTTTGTTTTTATAAACCATTTGTGTGCTCGTGGTGGGAACATTAAGTCTTTTTTGTGTAGGATTGATTACCAACCAATGGTTATACAATCCAAGGAAAATATTGAAACAACTTAATTTAAAAATTGATTTAATTAGCTAATAGTATTTACAATGCATTGTTGACACAATTCAACATATTTTATCTCTAATTACAGGCTTTACTAGCATGCCCTCCTTTTGTAAATTTGTTCCGTTCACTCCGCGAGATCCTTTCAAAGAAGCCTTGCAAAGCCACACCTATTATACAGAGCGTGTAAGTTTCAGCATTCTTTACATTACATATTATTTTATTATATTGCTTCTTTCATAGTAAGAAAAACTTAATATTGATTAGGTATACTAATGTTTTTACTTTAGCTTTGACTTTGTGAGTGAATTCGAGCCCATGTTGAGGGGGAACAATAATAAACGTGACCGCAGAAACGACGCTTTTTGCACTGGTAGTAACTTAGAGCCTACTGGAATACGTAAAGTTTTGGGTCTGCTGGAGGGTTCTACATTTAAAGTGGAGGGACGTCAAGAAGATGCTGAAGAATTTTTGTCCCATCTTCTAAATGCTCTGCACGATGAAATGATAAAGGTATGTGTATTAATTGATTTTCACTAATGCTAAAAGTTTGTCAGTACTTTGTTTTTCGGCTTAAATTAGCCTTTACAGTGAGATGCCATTATAAATAAAATTGTGTAATTTTCTTGATACAAAGTTTGTGACGCGGTCTGTACTCTCTGTACTATCGGAGTAGAGCATTTAAATTATACATATTGATGTTCTCGGTGTCTTGTTGAGGGAGATCAATACATTTGTACTGAGATATAATGAGAATAATGACACTTGAATAAATTGACCTATACTACTTATACTATTGTTTTTCTATTATAAGGACTTTCTACAGTCTTTACTTCGAAAGTATTAAGCCCTTGTCAATAAGTGTTCCTAATGACTATGACACTTGAGACTAAATAAAATATCACAACTGTGGTAAATCATATCAAAATTTCATTTCTATATTTACCCACGCCCCACACAATTAAGCCGACTATGGTTTTGTGTTGATCTACCATTTGTGTGCTCGTTGTGGGAACAGTAACTTGCTTTTTTGTGTACAGTCGGATACATGTGTCCAGAAATGGAAACATGAGTCCATTTCTGGAAACATCCTAATGTTGCCAGAAATGGAAATATGACTCCAGAAATGGAAACTTTAGAAATATAAAGTCTCCAAAAGTGGAAACATTAGGCTCTTATGTTTCCTGAAATGGACCCGTTACATTTTTCAAAATAACTTTCATAATTTTGAAAATATTGCAAATATTTTGGTCCAGTTACTTTAAGAAGGGTGTAATGCACATTTAAAAATGCAGAAATCATCAGCGTCCCTAGAAGGCTGTAAGTAATTAAACATTATATAATTGGTTAAATTGAGGGTTGTGCAATAACAATTGCCTCCTTAATATAAAATTAGGCACTAAAGAATACTAATACTAATTCAAGTGTTGTAATAATTGAAAGTTCCCTCCAACGTCATATCTGCGATGTTTCCATTTCTGGAGTCATGTTTCCATCTCTGGCAACATTAGGATGTTTCCAGAAATGGACTTATGTTTCCATTTCTGGACACATGTATCCGACTGGTGTAGGGATGCTAACTGAATGTTGCCATCCTAAGGTAAAATCTGCGACAAGTTAAATGTATAAACGTCTAATGTAAAAAACGTTTAATGTATAAATGTCTAATTAAACATCTTTTTTGCTCATACCAAGTGTCAGTGAAACTTTTCGGGGTTCGAGAGCTCATCGAGTACATGGTTAAAGTTTGGTTAATGTCGTAAGAGTATTTTTTCAGAGGATGTGTATTATTTTGAGCAGGTAATGAAATGGGCTGAGAATCGCAAAGAACGGTTGACCATGAAACCTGCTGTGGCGGTTACTCAGGTAAATACTACTCAAATAAATGGACGTTTGGAAGAGGGAATTGCAGGCGAAGAAGATGATGAAGATCAATGGCAAGTAATGGGTCCGAAAAATAAAGGTTGTTTGACACGTAAAACTGCAATCAGCAAGTCACCCATCTCTGAAACATTCCTGGGACAAATGTGCTCAGCTCTTCATCGCATGAATCCAACATCTACTAACTTCAAGTCGGCCACTTTGCAACCGTTTTATACCTTACAGTTAGATATTCAGGTTAGATGTTTTTACTGATCCTGGTATTATTACCTTATAATTTTTTTTAACTAATTCTAGAGATTAAGTATTTTAATAGCCACACCTTAGTCAGCAACTTGGCTCTCATAAAGTTCTGTGCTATGGGAAATGTTCTATTTCCTTATATGGAACTTAAAATAGCGAAGCTGTGTTACAGATGTGGCAAAGTAATTTGTTTCGGAGAGTTGACTCCTGAATAACAATTTCAGTGAGCCTTAGTATTGAAACGCACATCTGAGAAGTTATAGACCATTTCGATACTAAAAAAACAAGCATGTTTTTTTTTAATGAAAGTGTGTGCATCTGAAAAACCTTGTTTTGAAAACAACATTGCAATTTTTCTAGGTCGAATTGTCAATAGTTTGGGGCAGGGGGGGGCCTTGACATTCCAAAACTTTACAAGAGTGTATCTCTGCCATTTTTTTTATTTAAATGGATTGAAATTTTAACAGGAGGTAGGCAATATAATTCACCACCTTGGAAAAATATAAAACTTTCAAAAAGTTGGCGCCTTTTTTAACTTTTAAAATACTCAAATTTTGATCATTTATGTAATTTTTTCATTAATTTGATTTAATTAAATGTTAAAAGCATTTCAACAATCAATTAAGCAATAAAAAAAAATTACATAGTCAAAATTCGAATATTTAAAAAAAATTAAAATGGCGCCAACTTTTTGAAAGTTTTATATTTTTCCACGCTGGGGAACCATATTGCCTACCTACACCTAGACCTCCTGTTAAAATTTCAGTCCATTTAATATAAAATGGTTGAGATGCACTCTTGCAAAGTTTTGGAATATCAAGACCCCCCTGCCCCAACCTATTGAGAATTCGACCCAGAAAAATTGCAATGTAGCTTTCAAAACATGTCTTTCAGATGCACACATTTTCATTCGAAAAAAACATGCTTGTTTTTTTAGTATCGAAATGGTCCATAGTCTCTCATCTGTTTTAATTACCAATGCTAAACAAGCATTAAAATCAAGGTGAGAGTTAATAAATGTCATTGTCATTACCTAACGAAATGATTATTATAATTATTTGATTAGAATGAAAACATCCGTTCGGTACGAGATGCTCTAGAAGGACTTTCTGCAAAAGAAGAACTTTCTGGCATCGTTTCTAACAGTGGGGTTGAAATGGAAGCTTGGCGTCAACTTAGCCTTGAAGATCTGCCAATGGTTTTGATCCTCCACTTGAAGAGATTTGTGTATGAGAAAAGTGGCAATAAAATCCAAAAAGTTGACAAAAAATTGGATTTTGGCATTGATTTAGAGATTGGAAAAGGTAAACTTTAAAAAACGAAAATAGTTTTCAGCTCATAATTATGTTCCAAGATCAGAAAATAAACTAAACTTTATTTGATTGCAGATCTCTTATCAGTCAGTAGCAAAACCAAATACATGTTGAAACAACGACAGTATAAATTATTTGCAGGTATGGAAGACGCATTTTGAATTGTCTTAATACGCCTGTAGTAGTTTTGTGATTAAATGTACTTTTGCTTTTAGTTGTCTACCACGACGGTGAAGAAGCCCACAAAGGTCACTATGTTGCGGACTGTTTCCATCCTTCCGGAGGAAGTATGTGGGGACAATGTGGCTGGCTCCGTTTTGATGACACAGCTGTAAAACAAATTCCTGAAAATCAAATGCTTACTTCGTTACCTCCTCGTGTTCCATATCTATTGTACTACAGACGCGCTGATACTCTTCTTAGTCATGTGACTCCTAATCAGCAGCAGCAGCAACCGAAGAAAGAAAGATTGTAGCAAACTAAAAATATTCACATAAGTCAATCACTACAAAAAACTATCATTTGAATTAAGACTGTCGACGTCAACTATTTTCACAGGAGAGACCACAAACGACACTCTAAACCTCATAACCATCCATAATACTTTGAACGATGTCATTTGTCAGAGTTTTTTTTAAAGCTTCAACTTCACTTTAGAAAGTATTCACTTACCTAAAAATGTGAGGAAAATTTTGTTGCGCTCGTGCCCCGTGAAATGAGACAAGTAGAAGTGAAGTTAATGTAAAGTGGTGTAGAGAAACCATCAGCGAAAGGAAGTGATTTGAATAGGTTTTAACGAACACTGAGAGGACATTTAGAAAAGCAGATAGTGAAAAAACAATTGTGTTGTATGTGTAGTGTAACGTTGGATGAAGTAGGATTCAATGCAATGCTGCTAAAAAAGGCATGCTACAATATTACTATACATTTTATAATAATACGTTATTGTAGGAAGTTTAGTTACCTTTGTGTTAAACATAAGGCGACTTTAAATCGGAGCTGTTATGGTCTTGGAGTATTTCCAGATATGTTTATTCAATATGATTTAAAGCTCAGAAAAAAACCTCGTGACGAAGTTCCTTTTCTTCAATTATTCTGATGAATTCAGGGCTCAATACAGTAAGTCAGATCAGAGAAATTCAAGAGAAGTTTCTGAGTCAAGAGAATTTTTCTCTGTGCTTTAGAACGTACTGAGATTAATTCTGTCTGGAATCTTACTACACAACAAGGCGATAAGACTTTTGCTTTAAGGTTATGCATAAAGGTTATTAAATTGGTAAAATCGTAGCTTAATTAGGGTAAAATTTATCTCACTGTTGTATAAACATCATAGTGTAGTAGCGACTTAAGATGATAATGTTTTAGTTCACACTTCTGTAATTGCATTGTAATAATCTATTAATCTTTTTTCGAAACCATAATTATTATGAGTGTGCATGACGTTATTGTACTAAACCCACCCATTCTATGTTATCTTAAATCTAAGTTGTATGATTATCTTAGAAATAAGAGTTTACGCATTTCCCAATATTTTGTATGATGGCTCAATATGAAAAATAATTTGAAAATGACTATTACAATTATACATTAATTTGTCGAGCCGCATTTAAACTGGCTTAATTTATCTGTCTGTCCATTGTTTCTTTTGTAGAACTTTATAATTAATACGTTAGTAGTAGTAGTAGTAGTTAAAAAGTTTGGCACTTTGACAACAGTTTTATTACAGTACACTGTGGGAAATTCAGTCGAATTGAATTTAAACGAAATAGGTGTTAGTCAACTATATTAAGATTAGTCTAAGTAGAAACGAAGGAGTTAAAAATATTTTCTGTAAAATGTATATTGTATATGAAAAAATGTTTGTTGCGTATGTTGGAAAGGGATCCGTAAAAAGATTAGTGAAGCATTAGGCTGTTGAAAGCATTTCTTTTTTAGTGTTTAATTTCTGAATATAATACATACTTACAGAATATTGAGAATATCAAGTTAAAATATAATGAATATTACTATTATAATTATTCACTACAATACATTATTATGTTTTATGTTAATTATAATTATATTATTATTATCACGATCCTACAAAATTGAAAATTGCCCGTTCTTGTTCCTCTTCTTGTTTAGAGTGTTTCTGTTTTGTTTTGTTATTATTATTAGTAGCGATTAATGTGTAGTAGACGCATAGAGTTTATGTGTTGGATAGTTGGATTGACAGATTGTTGTGCATGCTTCTTTTCCGTTGTGAATTATCAGTAGCATTATTACTGTAGCCTTTACTACTACGATATTATATTGTATTTACAAACTAGTTTTTGGTGAGACAGTTACTATACATTATTATTATTACTATTTTAATAGCTACTATACATGTAGACAATCGAAGAGGAAATTGCTGTGAAACTAAGGTAGTGAAGTTCTTGAGAAAGGATGCAGTAAAGCCGGATCATAATATAAAGCTGTGCTCTTCTTTTCGTGTATGTTTAATTTTCGTTGTCGTCTTTGTCGTCCGGAAGATTAACAGAATCCAAGATCAAGTTAATCGGATCAAAGAAGAAAAGTTTTTTTTAATTGTGTGGTAGTGAGTGAAATATATTTACGATAAAGATGGACAATGTGAAAGTGAAATTGTATTTGTTGCGGGAATGAAGCTTTCTTTTTAGAAAACAGGTATTCTAATCATCATACAGAAGTACACAAACTAAAATACATACGCCACGGAATATTTCTGGACCCAATTTGACTTCTGTTCTAAAAATGCTATACTAATGATGATGTAACAAAACGACAACAGGAACAACTGAACTCGTCTTACCGCTCTTACTGTATACTTGTACTGCAATCAAAATTCAAGACGAAGCACAGAATTTTTGATGTTTTTCAGATAACGAGGACAGATTTTAGAACGCGTTTTATTACTTTCAAAGTGTTAATATATATTTGTGCATAAATTATAGTCAGTAAGTGTACTTTACTAAAATACTAATAATATGTTTAGCCAGCCAGCCATGAAAATTGCAAATGAAGGAATGATCGTTTTAGTAGAGAACTTATGAACGTGTTAATATTAACGACTACATGAACAAACAACTATAATAATATAACAACTGCAAACTCGGCTTCAACGTTGAAACTTACGTGTCAATTGTAGCAATATAGAACTAATGATTTTTCAAATTTATATAGGAAGGCGATTAAAATACGTACAGTAAAGAAGTAAATACACCAAGTGTGCCTTTTGTTTCCAGGTCTTTGCAATACTGAGCTTGGCTTGACCACTGACCTCTTGTCCTTGTTGCTGCAGCATTTACAAAATACTGACCTCTTATAATTATAATCAAAAATCAAAGCGAATTCAAAGGACATTTAGTGAACTGTCATGTGAAGTCAACGTCTCGTTTTAAAAGTATTCTTTAGTAGTTTAGTAGGCTTAATTACAGTGGAAGAGTAATTTTAAGAAATAGCAAAACAGCACTTGTATATGTAATAATAACTAATTATAAATGATTTTAATTGACATATTCAAATTCTGTACTGTATTGTATTTAAAAAGTTTGAAGATTTCATTCTTTGTAAAAAACATTTATTCTTGACCTCGATTCAATGTATATTACAGCGAATACAGTATTGCAGCTTTTCTGCACAAGTCTTGTGCAGAAAAGCTACAATACTGCATTCGATGCATATATTATATTGCAGTAATTTAATTGTTACAAATTAAGTTATTACGTCATGTACTTAATTGATAAGGTACATCAAATGTTATAACGTAATTTATATACACTTGAAAAACTACAAGCAGTGAAACATAATACGATCTACTATTTCTACAAAATTAAGCAACTTTTATTTCGGTAACCGCAAAAGAAAATCGTAGTGTATTGTTGTGTATTGGCGATTTCACTTTATAAATTAGGAGTTGCAATTGCAACTAATTTTCTTGTATAAGGAGAATTACGGTTATATATATATCTATATTATTATTATTACTATTATTACACATACTCACTATTATATAAAACTACTAATGAAACCTACGTAATAAATAAGGAGAAATGAATTTATAATTTACATTAATAGTTGAAAGAATAAGAGGGAGACCTTGCATTGTATTAACTGAATTCAGTCTACGTACTACAAACACAGAGAGAAAGAGAAATAATAATCGTGCTATGTAAGTAAAAGTAAAAAAAATGATATCATTTGTTCGACGAAAGGAACTGATTCGTAATAATAATTTCATTGTCTGATTCTGGTGAGAGTCATGTCGTGTATGTATCATGTTTTCGCAAAAATGGGACTACTTATTTACTATAATATTAAAATATTATATAGGAGAGCCAATAATAATTATTATTAAAAAATAAATCGTTTACTGAGAATAAAAATGAAGTATAATAATATCTACGTACCTACAATAGACTACTGCCCATCATTGTACTAATAAATAAATGACATACACAATACACACAATTAAACTTCTATTACGATTACCAAAATAGCTTTCCATCTCAACAAAATAATATTACATGAATTATACCTTTGTAATTACATTATTACTATGCATTGCGAGAAAAACTAAAAAACGTAACTAAAATTGCGCTTTTGCAAGTATAAGTACTACATAGGTGGGGAAGAACGAAATAAAATCCTTGTGAAAAGCGATATAAAAAGAGAAATTCGCAAAGAACATATTAGTACGCGTTGTGGTTGGCTGCTTATAAGAAATACTAGGCTCGAATCGAATGAGAGTAAAAGTAAAATTCTATTTTTGTGTACTGAAGATCATAATGATGCAGTTATAAAATACAGAGTTAGTCAGGTTATGTAAAGTAAATGGGCAGAAAACTACGGTTATTTGTCTAAAAAGTGTAGTGTCCACTGTTCACACAGTATAAAAACACCAAGCCGAGGTATCCAAAAATATAACAATGTTAGTTGCAAAAATTATAACAATATATAACATTAATTAAACTAAGCAGTGCATTGAAATGTATAATGTATAAATTATGCTTTGTTAAAATTTAACTCTTAAGGAGTTGGAAATGTATTTATATTATTATAGTAAGATGATAATAATATTATGCTAAATTATGCATATTATGAATTATATGATGGCAATTTATGATTCAGGTAATTGTTGAACTAAAATTTCCTATGTACTTGACGTTATAAAATAGAGTTAAAGAAATAATATGTAATGTAAGTTAATAGAGTTGTTATGCTATTGAATATGATTGTGTGTGATTACACATTTAAATAATGTAAATCACATTTTATGAGACTATTATTATTATTATAAGAAACACTACCGAGAGAGAGTCATTGTATAGGTTAAAGTTGTGCGGTTAGGAAATAAGTAGTAAAAAAACGAAAAATTGTTATTACTATAATAATTGAAACAGTTTAAACCAAGTTACATGCAACTACTACAAAGAACTATAGCCATGTAAAAGTACTACTATATAGTAGCATAGTAAAAGTATGAAATATACTGCCTTGTTTGTTTTGTAAAGCTATTCATTCACACGATGAAAACAATTTTGTATGTACAGAAACAGAAATAGAAGTAAACAATAATAAACCATAGTAAAACGGGTATAGAAAAGTGGTGAAAACAAGTAGGAGGATTTAAAATACTTTTTTTGGGTGCCTTGAGACACATTTTGGGGTGTGTTGAGACACTTTTTGGGTAACTTGAGACATTTTTTGGAGTATCTTGGGACACTTCGGGTGTCTTGATACACTTTTTAAGGTGTGTTGAAACACATTTTTGGGCGCCTTGAGACAATTTTTGGGGTGTGTTGAGACACTTTTGGGGGTAATTTTTCACCTAATTTTTGTCATCATTGTTGACATGTATTGCCCCCCATAGCGTCAATTGCCTTGCCTTCATATTGCATATTTCTTCGCCCTTGGTGTAATTGCCCTCAACCTTCATACGCCCTTGACTTGATTGTTGTCATCATTGTTGACATGTGTTGTCCTCCCATAGTGTCAATTGCCTTACTTTTGTATATTTCCTTGCCCTTGCCTTGGTGCAATTGCCTCCACCATGATACGCCCTTGATTGTCTAAATTGTTGTCATAATTATTGCCACCTTTGTTGATACCCCCAGATAACCTATGGGAAAGAACCAATTTGGTGCACCTGTACTTGAGTTACGACACACGAAAACCCAGTTGGAACATTTTTTGTGACCTTATCTGTTACCTAGGTCGTGAAGGATTTAATCGATTGGCCCCATTTTTGACTGACAGTTTTGTTGAGAACGTTAGATGACATATGTGAAGTTTGGACCAATTTGGTTCATATATTCTGGAGTCTGATCTAGGCAAACAGACGCAAACTAACGTTTCTCATAGACTCTTTCCCATGTATCACCCGCTTTCCTCTCTCTTATTGCTAAAAAGTGGCTGTAGCACTTAATGCATGCGGTGAACTATTGTTTATAAAGAACTAAGTCTGAATCGGTTTGTTTGTCTGTACATCGTCATAATACTCTTCTGTCTTCTTACCTTGTTTGAATTTTTCCTGTTGAGTTGCTTACTACTAATGTGGAAGTAGCGTTCATTATTAGGTGTCTCTTTAAATATTTTAATTTTTAATAATATTCTCGCTCACTTCTCTACAAAACAATTTGGTATTCTTTTTTTCCTACCAAGATATACACACAAGGCATTGTGGTAAAAAGTATTTGTTTTGGTGAGAGAAAGTGATAATACTATTACTACGTACACTTCTAAATTATTAGTAAATGCGGGCTAAAGATAATGAACAAGTAATATGAAATGAATCGAAAGTACAGTATAAACAAATGGAATTTTTATTCCTGCCTTCTGAATTGCCGTTTTACTTGTAGTGTAGTACTTATTGTTAAAAATATTCATGTACTCAGCTTGCCTTTGTCTTGTAATTTTAACATTCAATCTGCCTTAATTATTGTAAAAATTATACCACTATGTACTACATCTAATTATTTAAAATATTATATTACACAAACTACAAGACAAAATGTGCTCAATTATTATTTCAAACAAATGTTAATTAGCGATAGTTTATTAGTGATAGGGAGCACATGTTAACTATTCATTAATATATTATATAACTATTAAAAATTATTGTAATAAATGCGTCTCTACCTATGTAATTATTGTAATAATCTAATTAACAATTGTATTTATTGGGCTTCTTTATTATTCTTATGTCTTGTGGATTTGTATGTTGTCGTAATTATGATGTATTGTATTATATTATTGTATACCATAATAACATTACATTATTAGTTTGAAACCTACCTACCACGAAAGAATAAGGAATATAGACAAATGTTTAAGTTTATAATTAATAATAAGAATACAATAAGACTAAACTTATTTACACACATGTACAATATTTGTCAATCTACTATTTACTATATCATTATTGGTTTTTATCTCAAGTAAAATACTTTTAATTTACTTTTTGTTGTTTTTGTAAGTCTAATGTACTGTGTAATCCAATAGACACGTGCTAAAACCTAAGACATGAAATTATCAACTTTAGATACATGGTTGTTTTTAGGAATAAATAAGTTGTATACAATGGCAATGAGTTTCTTTTCGAATCTACCTGCAATAATGTAACTGTCAAGAAACTTGGATAATTATGTTAATTGTGCTATGTCAAAAATTCGTTTCTTGTAAAAGTAAACAAATTTCGAGAATTTTAAACTATTCAAAGTGAAACTATACAGATACGCAAACAAAAAAACAATGGCAATTGACAAACGGTACGGAATGAGCCTGACAGGGGCATACAATTAATATGTATCTATAGATGAAACGAACGTAAATAGTTAATGATTAATTGTATTTTATAGAGATCGAAAATCGTTGCGCTCCGTATCAGTATAATTAGTAAGCATTATAAAATATTTCGCTTTATATATATCAAGTTGATTTTGAACCTATGAAGCACACAATGCAATAAAATGCGAGTGAATTATTGTTACGGATATTTTGAGTCGATTTATACTTTCTTTTCTTAAAATTAGGATAATGTTATACAGTTTTTGAACCCGGACTAAAATCCACAATTTTACTTCAAAAAACTGTGAAATTGAATATTATTATATCTTTAAGCGAGCTGAGAAACATCATGATGGCATTTTGTATTTGCGTCGATACACCTGATCTGATCACTGATAGCGATAATTTGTCTGTTGTATAACTTTTCGGTTCTAATAATAATTCTGTCTATTTGAAATGTAATAATCAGTTCGCTGAATGTTTTAGAATTAAAAAAAAACAATATCAAAGGATCTTATGTAAAGTGAAAGTTTGAAAAAAATTATTGTTCGTTTCAAGAAAAATTGACATGGTTACATTTTTCTCATTAATAGGAAGAGTCATGTTATTTAACTTCCTATTAATGAGAAAAATGTAACCATGTCAATTTTTCTTGGTTCGTTTAATTCGTTATTTCTGTGCATGAGAAGTCTGTCTTACTGTGGTCTGTTGTTTTGTTGATTTTAACTTTAAGAGTGTTGTATTGCATTTGGGTTGTACTGATATAATGGGGTAATAGCATTTAGAAAGTTAGTGTTTTGGTACGCATGTTGATTGACCGCAATCGCATCCACTGTCGCTTGAATCAAGTCTCACCATAAGATCACCATGTATTTCCTAATGTGAGAAAAAGAGTTAATTCGGTTATTTAGATTAACCAAGGAATTTGTGTACTGTGTACTTTTTGTGTAGATATACAATAATTATGTTATTGCTAAATTGGAAATTTATCTGCATTTCTACTTTTGAGATAGCGTTGTGAAAAAAACTGAATACGCAGAGTACTGTTTGTACGAATAATTATATTATATCTACACACTTCCGGTAATATCGGATCTGTTAGAATCTTTGTACTAATTATGATATTTATACTTTATACACAGCAGATGTACACTATGTCACATACCTTATTCCTGTCTAGTTGAAAGATTTAGAAAAAAATATTGTGTAACATTACGCGAAGTGAAAAGGATAATAATATAATTTATACCTTTTATGATATCATACATCTGTCAACATGAGTTAATTGATACACACAAAATTGAAACTACATTGTTTACATAATACTGTCTAAAACTACGTAATAAAATGGAATAATCGATTTCGAGTCTATTGTTTGTTATATTAAGCGCAAAGTAAATTAATTTTAACATAAAATAGAGATTTAAGATTGTATTTAATGAAAGTCGTAAGTAGAGAAGGTTTTGTGAATGTATGTGGGCGGAAATGTTTATGAAATGAAAAAAGCCTGGTTCTAAACTTTATATAGTAAAGGCTTGTATTATTATTGTATCATGTCGTCGTGTCATATACAGTCATTGGGGTGGAACGGTAATAGTGGTAGAAATGTTAATACCGCCACTACAAAATATTGCTTCGAAAGAAAGGTAAATGAATAAATCAACATTTTTCCATTAGGTCAAACAATGAATACAAACACCCAAAATCGGTAGCAGTAGTATCAGTATCACTCGTCAATGTGCGAGTGAGACTGAAAACGTTGTAATGATAAACAAATTAGCAAATGTTAGACCTGTGATAAGGAAAGTAATATTTAAGAACAATGTTGAAAATTACGTTGTCTCATAAACGCAAGTACTGCTCTACTACTATAAAATACTGTTATGATGAAAACCAACCTTGAGTAAAAAAATAAAGTAATCAGTAAAATTCTATTCACATTTATTTTGACGATACAAACATTTTTGACATTGTGTCTGAAATTAAAAGTTAAATAATTTAAATAATATTATACCTCGTTTACTGGTTTCTTGTTAATTTTTTTAGCAAAACAAAACTAGCATTAAATTCTGTTAACATGTTTTTCATTCAAACTATTCCTACCAGCATTAATATCGTTTTAAATAACTACTATTTGCTCATCTAACTAAATTCCTCATCGAGTGGTGAGCTCTACTGAGGCATCATAAATGATGCCTAGCAAAATGACCGGGAAGTACTTTTGCTTCCTTTGCTATGATTATTCGTGAATGACTACGGTCGGATGTCCCTGTGCGAGATGTTCGTTATAGCAATAATAGCAAAGGAAGCAAAAGTACTTTCCAGTCGCTGGCGCTGGCATCAATTATGCCTCAGTAGAACAAATAATGTTCCCACTCGTTGAGGAATCGAATTTTATTCCTCGGTATTATATTCAATATCTGCAATTTTAAAGCATTTATCTCTTTTCCACTGGCCATCTGACCCGCTCAGCTCATGGTGTAACTTTCACCTGCCCGCTCACCCGTTCACAGCGTGTAGAAAATATACTTCCGCACTCTTCCTCACCACTTTCACATGCATAAAATTTGAGCGTGCAGATGCCGAGCTATGCTCGGTATACAATTTTAAGTTCTTAAGGGTTGTATGGAGACGTAAAATATACAATCTATATCATAAAGCTATACAATGCACGATAGTTTATTGCCAATAACATGCAATATGATTGGCTCAAAGAGAGTGGAGTCTTTGTGGCTCCAACATTTGCTTGTAGTGGTAAAATACAAAGTCACATATAAACAAATAGCTTTCACAGAGTTGCCGAGTTATCCGACGCGTAGACAAGATTGATTATTGTATTGATCATGATCACTGCTGCCGTGGAAAATTAACTTTTGTAGTAACTATGTAGTAGCACAAATGTTTGTTTATAAATATGTT
>JAQFYB010003803.1:0-18212 GCA_034694085.1 Pogonognathellus longicornis | reverse complement strand
ATAATAATAATAATAATATATAGTAAGTTACAGATTAATTACATATTATAGTATGTAATAAATTTATAATTTTATCGTAGTTGGTATAATATTCATAAAGTCACCTGGATAATTTAATATAATTTAATATAATATTTAATATATATGCACTTGTATGTATATTATGTTTCATAATAGTTAGTGTATGTTTGTCTTAGCCTATAGTACTTAGAGTTAGTGGTTATTATGCACATTTGTGTTGTATTAGCTTATTATGTTATTGTTGTAGTAGTATTAGAATTATTTATTTGTATTATTTGTTAATATTACAGTTACATTACATTTATTATTACAATTATTATGTGAGGCTGCCAGCTCGCTATTTAATAATGGAGCTCGGAATTGACTACTCATGTTACAGTACAGTACATAGATACATCATACAACAACACTTTCTTAGTTTTTTACATTAAGAATAATAATGTCTCACTATTTTCATGGCTACTTTGTTGACGGTGGTGGCAGAACGAGGCAGATTTACAACCCTTAACATTTATACAACCCTACTAGTAATTTACTACTTACTTGAATTGTGTAATTTAGTCATATCAAGTAATTTAGAGACCCGAAAAGTAATTTTATGTTGACTGCTTCTGTTAGGCATTTCACATTTAAGTTGTCTAGTACGTTTATATATTAGATTTTGTCTAAATAGTCAGAGTAATTTTTTCGAATGAAATAATTGATTGTAGAATTCATTTTGTTTCCTTCGCACCTACTTCTTTCGTGAAAGGAAGTTGGAAGGATACATAACGAAAAGAGTACCAATTTCTATGATTTGAGTCCCAAGTTGAAGAAATTGTGACTTTGGGTTATTTTTAGTTAGCAGAATTGTTTTTTTAAATTTAAGTGTATTTTTATTAGTTGTCTGCCACTCACCTATAATATTCCTGTGTGTGTGACCAGAATTTATATCATACTATTATATCCGATTCAATCTGACAATCTGACCCATATATATGTTAACTCATGGTATAACATAATTTAATTATCATTCAACTCTTGTGTATATCTGTTTGCTCTGAGTGCCCCGAAAATACATTCAGGTCATTCAAACGCAAACAAACAGGATTTATTACTTTTATGTAATTTTACTAACACTAGATTTTAGTAGATCATGCACATTCACTCACAGGTATACGTACAAGTTGTTAAGTCAAGTTAAGTCACAGTATCAACATCCTCGTCAATATCATATGAAGCAACCATCATCCTCATTCATGTCATGTCATAATAAATAACATACTTACATTACATTAAAGTACAGATAGAATATAAACAGTCGATTTGTAGTGTGTGGCTTATTAACAATGTTTTCCACACATTATTATGTTCATAACAAGAGAGCTGGAAATAATTCTAGGCCCTATTCTTTTTCCTGTGTCAATTTCATCCCCTTCTTCCGAGCTTTCTTGTCTTCCTAACGTTCCTTATAATATTACTTTCTGTTACAATATTTTTACAGTTTATGTTTTTACGTAGTAATTATTATGTAGTTAGAATAAGTAAATTCACTCTGATGTTAATTCAATTGGAAAAATCTTTTTCGACTTTGAATGTAGTAAAAAAGGAATACATATGTGACATGTTACAGAAATACAATATTATGAGAGAGGATAACAAGAAACAGCACTCATGCAAATTATTTATTTTATGTCCTTACGTTAACTTTAATTTAACTCAAGTAAAATACCTATCTGTACTTATGTAGTATTTTAAAGTGTTGTGATGCTGACAGTCTCAACTCAAGTTTCAACAGTTGCCTCTCATCTGCTGCTGCTGATCTGATCGGATGCGACCAATTCATCAATGCTGCTCAAAATGCTTCATTGTCTTCCAGTTACTTACATATTCTTATTTATTTTGCAACGGAGTTAGTTCGATTTGCTTGATTTTTGAAGGTAGATGTGTTGTGATGTATGTGTGCAAAGTGTAATGCGTATTCACCAACGTGCAGACAGATAATACGGTTAGTAAGGTAGGTAGGTAGATAAGTTAATTACGTTTATCATTAAAATTATATAAAAAGATCTATATGGTTTGTTCGTTTGTCTTTGTTTGTAGTATATAGTACCTTGTTCATAAGGTCAGGTCGGGTTGAGTCATGTCGGCAGGCAGGCCTCCCTCCGCATAACTTATCAATGACCTCACATAATTACTATTCATTGTAATTCAAATACGACATACAATGCACTTAAGGGACTACATAATACTGAACAAAATTTCGCTGTGTAGGTAGGTCACATACAAAAATTGGCCATTTATCTTATCTCTTTTATTTACGAACGTAGGTAGGTAAGGTAGGTAGGTTCTAGGCCCTTTTTGTTCAGAACACTCTCATATTCTCTCCCATACACTTACATTACGGTTGCTTATCCAGTAATATTGTCAATGAATTGCTTGTTTTATTTGATCGGCTTGTGAAGTTATTACTTTTGTTCGATGAAGCAGAACTCGATTGTTTGGTTGCTCACGATGTCGCATTGCCTCATCATGTAAGTAGTAGGGGGACAAGTAAGTAGCAACTCGAATGAATGAAGTAGAGTGAGTCTAAAAGTACCCGGTAATTTATACTTGAGCTATTCTTAAGGGTCAAGATGGCTCCGTGATATTTATCCCTCTGTCGGCTATAGTCAACAGTTCACTGAATTCGTGCTCTAAAATGTGTCTAACCTGAAATTCAAAACAATCACACAATTAGCACTCCATTAGTATTCATCCTCGCAAAAGCCAGAAAATATTACTAATTACGCTACTTACTTGGGTATTCTGCGTTGGAATTTGTAACGCTAGAGCCATGGCATTATGGTCAAAATTCTCATCTAGAGCAATCAAGGCCCCATGAACACCCGATTCTTGAAGATTTATTGCATATTCCTATATAAACCAAAATTCATTTTTGTATAGATTAGCCGTACAATACAAGCTTGTAAGAATGACTGAGTATCACCGATATAAAACTTTGACTCACTTTGAGGGCAATAGATTGAACCCATTTCATTATTCTATCGTTGGACCAAACTAGTAAATCCGTATTTTCATTTTCACACGCTCGCCGTCTATCTTCCAGCAGTTTCCGATCATAATTTAGACGTTTTAAGCATGATATACCGAATTGAAGACTATTTCTGTAAAATGGTTTAAAAAATATGTGATTTAGTATACGGTACTACAATACAACATACAATACAATAAAATGGCAAGTATTATATCATATAGTATGGAAGCATTATACAAATAGCAATCATTATACAATTATAGAATTTGTGGCCTTAATAAATTATTTTCAATTCTTTTAATCTCACCTGTGGAATGCATCGACCATTTTCAATTGTGTTCTCAGGTCTTTTTTAGTTAAATGGTCTAACATTCTTGCGTCGACTAGACATTCCATGAATGTAGTACGATACTGAGGCAAGCCCAACGAAGGAAGCCAGTAGTTACCAATCCATTCGTGATTCATGTCACCAAAAGCTAAATGAGCAAGCCTTGAAGCTGTAGGAGCTGAAGGACTTGTTAGTGATACCATTTCTTGAATAGCTAATCGCAGTTTCAAACGATGTAGTGGATTGCTGAAAAAAGGCAGTCATTGCTTAAATCAAATTATCCATTCCATAAGGTTTATTTATTGCTAATTACGAAAGCTAATTTTACCTTATTCCGATCTCCCGTTGAATTTCAGTATCACTGAGAGCACTCATTATTGCTCCAGACTTGACATTTGCTCTACAGGCTGCAACATACCAGGCTGGCATACCTACCCACTGTTCTAACCAGGCATCAATCGTAGGACCATTCCATAATGCAAATGGGGTTCCTGCTTTCATGGCTTCAGATAATAGTTTAGTCTTTCGTTTCTTTCTCCTATCAAAATCTGCTTTAGAATTGAGGGGAGTGGGAATTATGTTCTGAGCTGGAGGTAAACTACTCGAGCTCATCATTGGAGTAGGAAGAGATTCACTTGTCAGGGAACTTTCACTGTCAAAACCACCCTGGTCATACATTACATCCTTCCCCTTCCCCTAAAATGAACAGAAAATTATACAAACAATTATTTTCCAATAAAAACATTTGGAAGATGAAGTATGAAGTATGTTTTCGAGAATGAAAGCAATCGAGAAAGAGAAAGTGTGCAAACCTTTTCTTTTTTGCTAAATAGACGCCCTAAGGATGACTTAATGCCTTTCTTCTTTGCAGCAGCAATAGCGGCAGCTGTGGTTGTACTAATGGGAAGACCGCCTAACGTAGATCGTTCCTGATTGCCATAGCCACCCTGATGGATAGCTCCTCTCATGGATGACTCATGAGGCACATAATTGGATCCCGGATGAACACCTCTTCTGGGATCGTCACTACTTTGTGAATAGCCGACCCCACTGGAATGTGGGGGCATAAGCCGGAGAGATCTTGGGGTTGGAGGGCTTGCTTCGGGTTTCATTCCAATTGCTAAACCCATATCTGGCATTGTGAGATTGCTCTGATGGTACATTTGTGAAGCTTCACCCATCTGACAAGAAGACGAATAAAAGTTACCCGGAGATAAAGAAGCAGGAACCTGTTTTAGTTGAAGCATTCCAACATACCAGTACATTAAAATTAGTAAAAGCATCCAACTGTTACAATCATATGATATATAGACTACATGGCTATTAATGTCTAGGCTATTCTGTATTCTAAAACCATCATTCAGGTTACAACATTTAAAGCAAGGGTTCTGCCATTAGCTTTATTATTTAAAAACTACAATTATATACTGCGTATTTTAGCTAGTTAAAGGAATCGCATTAAAAAGCAATTAGCTGGAGAAAACTCATTAAGGTCATGCGATGTTAATTTGCAAACATTAAGGTCAATATAAAATTCATTCATAGAAATAGTACTAGCTACTACGTAATCAATTCTGTATTATTAGCTACATCGTTAATAAAATAACGATTTGGGATTCAAATTACCGTATGAAATTTATGAAGGTAGTCACGCTGAGGTGAAGGGTTGGATCGCGGTGTGGATCTACCACTTAATGGGGGTGACAGCGGACGGTCTAAACCTCTTCCACCCATGTCAAGGCTTCTTCCGCTCAGCGGGGGTGACATAGGACGATCATAAACTCCCCTTCTAGATAAAATATTGACTTGCTCGATAGAGCCCACTCGAGACTCTAATTGCTCTGCCCTGGCTTCCGTGTTTTGTTTTTCTTCTTGAATTAATCTAATCTCGTTGTTAATTGCATCCAATTGTTCCTGAAGCATAAGCGCCAGAGTCTGAGCATCAGTTTGTTGAGATGGAGAGAGAACATCTGCTACAGAGAAAATACTTTCTGAATCGTCCACCTCAGCATCGCTCAAATCAAAGGCTTGCTGAACATTTGCCAACACTTGTGCTTGCTCGACAGCGTCCCATTCTACATCCACCTGTAGCACCATACAAATCATTTATAAAAAAAATCAATCCTGCTTTGTAACGCAATTTTGAAAACAGTCGGATGCTTTCTATTTGGTCCTTTGGTTATCATAAGGTTAGCTCTGTATTTAGACAGAAATACTTCATACCTTTGTAAGTCTTCTTGGCAGTGAGTGAGTCTCAAAACTAGAATGACTACTTGTGCGGACAAAGGATGTTTCCACCGGAGTTGGACTAAGACTCCGGGTTAAAGCTTCTGTTTGCTGAATATTGTAAGCAATTTCTTGTTGGTACAATTGTCTTTTACAACCTTCCACTTCCAACCGGGCTTTGGTAACTTCCTTCATAATTTCACTCTGCGAATTCAATACAAAGTGCAACTTCGTTAAGTATTTTGGTACAATATCTAATTTTTACACGTCAAACAATATTTTCCTGCATCTCTTTAGCAGCATACTTCAATATTGTTATTTTATTATGCGGTCTTTAAGTATAATAGAACATTATAATGTATGTCAACGACATAAGTTTTTGGCCGTACATACCTTTTCAGATTGCATTTCTTCGATAAACTTTCTTGTTTTGTCTAGCTCTTGTGTAAGCGCATTTTTCTCATCTAAGGAATGCATTCTCTCCTGTAAGTGAACCTGAAGACGCTCATTTGACTCGGCTAAAAGTTTGTCCACCGTAGCAGAGAGTCGTGCATTATGGTCTTCATTAACCCGTAATCGTTGGTTAAGACGTACTAGCTCAGTATTCTTTTCTTCTAGTTGTGCTTCTAATCGTGCCACTCTCTCCTCCGCCGATCCATGTCTCTCCTGTGCCTTTGCAGTCAGTTAGTTTTATAAAAATTCATTAGGTATTTATACATATGTCATAATAAAATTCCGTATGAAATATAATTTTCTGATTTTTAGATCTACCTGTGTCAAAGCCTGTAGTCTTTGCTTTAACTCCTCTTCCATATCAGGCATCTTGGAGAACTGCGCTAATTTTTGGTCAGAAAGCTCAAGTTTTTCTTGAATGGCTCGTGTTTTTTCTTCTTGGAGTTTCAGCTGTGCCTCCTTGTGCTGTAATTCTTGCTCCAACTTTTCATTGAGGTCATGAAGTGACGTTGACTCTCTTTGAGCGTTAAGATACCGTTTCTCCAATGTTGCGATCCGTTCTTCCTTTAATTTCAAAAAGTTTACATACACAACATGATCATGATATCTAACTATCAAAATATCAATGTTGTTTCACTTACTTGATCAACTTTTTGGGCGGCATTTTCTCGCAAATCTCTTTGCAATTTGGCATTAGCTTCCTGTCCCCTAGATAATTCTCTTTGTGTTCTATTCAGAGCTTCTTCCAAATCTGAGATGCGAGTGCTTAAGTCACTAGCCCTCCTTTGGGCGGCATTCAACTCTGCACTCTACGGAAAATAGCAGCAATACAAAATAATATGTTACATTCCTAACTGGATCTGAATAGAATGCAAAGACAAACACTAATTTTCTTACCTGCTTCTCCAGTGCGCTTTGCAGATCCGATATTTTAGAAAGATCTCCTTCAGGCTCCAATGATCCATTTGAAACTCGCTTCACATAATACAAATTCGCATACTCACAATTAAGTACCCATTTAAGTCACCTATGTTTTATGTGGATGTAAAAGTATTAAAATGTATGAATAATTACTTTGGTAAGACTAAAGATATTCTGAGTTCCATCTGCAGAATCTGTTTCTCCATTTTCTTTCGATTTGTCAGAGACTCTTCCACTTTTCGATTGATGTAACTGCAAAATTCACGAATTAAAGGTCACTATTACACACCAGATCTATGATATAGTATGCATGGTACAAATTGGATAATTAATTGATTCATTTATAATTTGACTTGCCTCATCTTTAGTTTGGGACAATTCATCCTCTAATTGTGACACTCGCTCTAATGCCACACGTAGCCGCTCTCGAACCTGGTAATAATACAACATTTCGTAATTAAATGTTAGAAACTCCATAACATTGGACTTAGGTGTTTATCACTGTTAAGAGCAGAAGGATCTGATAATCAATGAAAGTAAAGTGTAATAACCGGCGCTACTTATACCATCAAATTTATTATCACACCAGTCCAACGCAGGTGCGGAAGATTACATTGTCAATATTTCATATAATTATTGTATGTCCCCTTAGGTGACAAAAGTAGGAAAACACTAACCGGATGCTTCATATCCTTGCGCCATTAGTATTTCTAAGAATGGAAATGAAACAAGAGCAACGTCTAATACTAATAGTAATCTCCTAGTTATTTCTTAATAAAAGATTTCCTGTATAGACTCATCTTCCCGTAGATGCTCAGCGAACCTTCACATCTGAATGTCGGTCTGGAGCCAGGTAATAGTCTTTGTTATATCTTTTACACATAATACCAGAAATGTATCACATTTCTTAAACCAGATCTCGTTACAGTTTTCCGAGAATCATTCTTTGTTGCAGTATACATTTCAAGATCTCGTGAAGGTGACAAACCAATTTTAATTTCATTCATTAATTGGACTAGTTTATTTATACACACTGTCGATGACATTGATATTATAATACAAGATGTCCTATTTCTTAACTACACACGTGTAGCCACTGTTCCTAAATATTATGACTAACTGATTAAATTTAATTATCTTTAATTACAGCATTTTATTGGCCTACTGGAGGGTTTCCTAGAATATTTTTGACATGTGGCAACTTTAACCCGTAGTCTTTTGATTCATCAGTGTGCTTCAGTCAAAATTAGTCAAAATGATATTTAATTCTAGGAATTTCTGAATATAAAGTCAAGCATATAGCATGAGAATGGGACTACAAAAAGTGATATTCATTTGTGGTACATTTTTAAAGTTGTTCCAATCTTTGTAGCAATAAAAAACTGTCACACACTTTAAATACATTGACGCTTTTGTAAAAATCACTAAACGGTAAATGGTATTTCTTTATTCCTAACTTTTGTGTCGTTGTCAGTTTACTCCATACTAGAAATGTTCGATTCACCGATAAGAATGAAAAAATTCATTTTATTCCGTGATTTTCTTAAGGAAACAGTTCATGTCATAAGTGAAGTAAATACAACAGTCCTCATGACACTTTGAACTTTTAGGATTACTTTGATGTACGACAACACAAACATTCGTCATGCATAAGTGGGAATAATAGCTACATATATATATATCATATATTCACAAAAGACACCCTGTACATAGATTATTGCAAAAGCCATGACGTCCAACCAGTTATAAATAGGACTAATGGTTTTATGACGTAATTAGTGTTATAGCACCGGCCACTCCGAGTTGTTCTCTCTCAAATGTCACATAACTCAACAAACCACCCCACCAGGATGTGAGGTGAAATAATTTTGTGATGTAGCTCTTAGTGGATGCACCATCAGTACCTTTTCGTCTAAAGCCTTGTGATGTTCAAACAAAGATTTGAGAGCCTTTAGTACTTCAACTTCAGAAGAAACTCCCGACTGAGCTGCAGCTTGTCGTTTGACCACTGTCATCCGCAGCGATCTTTCGTGTCTGGAAACTAAACATTCTAAATGTTCCAGAAGCAACTAGAAAAAGGTAAGCAAAATTTAGTAACACTGTAATAATACAAACTTAACACAGAATAAAAGTTATAACTTTTTGAAAACTTACTCGGGTATTATTTCGTTCTGCTTTTAATTCACAAATTTCCTCTTCTCGTTCTAATAATTGCTCTCTAGCTTGATTCAGCTCTTTGGTAAGGCTGGCAAATTCCTGGTGAAACAGAAAATGAAAAATTAATTAAAACTGTCACAAAATTGACAACATTACCACTTGCTGTAAAAGGAAACCTTATGAGAGACTACTCAAATGCAATGAAGTTTGAGGTTAATTGGTTAACAACCTATTAATAATACAATTAAATCACTCCACACTCATGGAGTCCACGATGTACGTATATTACTCATTGTGGAACGGAAGGATTTACGACTTGATAAACTTTACACCTATTAATAATTCCATTCATTATACCCACAATATATCTCTACGTTTGTCGGAGACGTTAATTTTATGTCTATGGAATTATTCTGCTATTCACGCAATAAGCAACTTGAGGGCTTGTAACAGTATAGATTACTAACCTTATTATGTTGTGAAATATGATACGAGTATGCTAAATGACTGCAACAAAACCATGAACTAATGAAGTGAATGTAAAGTATCAGTAACTCAATACTACTTTATATTATTCTATGAATAGTTCGAAAGAAACAAGACAGACATATAATACTAATTGCAGTGCACTATAAAAGCGAGCATTGTAATTAGTGTCATTGTTGCTAGACATATAATGTTGAATAATCACATTACTACAAAAATGAACACAAACGTACAAGTTTGAAAAGATTGTAGGTACTGTAACAAACTCAGTTAAAGTAGAATAGGAAAATCCAATTCAGAAAACTTTATCGGAACTATTCTGTATTTTCTTTGTTTAATATTACTGTTAGTTTCGCTAACTTGTTTAGCTGAATTTAAAGTTTGAATAATAGACTGCTATAATTAGACGAATCATGCAGTGTTAGTCGACTACAATGTCTAATTGACAACCTTAGATAATAACAAAATCTGTGGGTTTAACTTTCAATGCACTGGAAGTATTTCACATTGGAGTGGCTTCCCAGTAGTAAAGTAGCAAACTATTACATTATTGTCCGGGTAAGTCTACAAGTTTGTTTCTGTAGATGCATACATCCTTCTTATGTCCTATAGACTTATCTTCCAAACAAATCAGGAACTTAGCTTTGCACAAATGGATTTTCTATAACTCCAAAATGTAATAAACAGTGTTGTATAATAACAAGTGCAACGAAGTGACATGACAATGACATAAACGAACTAGAACAAAATGTTAGACAAAAGGATTCCATGAAGCTATAAAGTTTTTGCTGCTAAACATAAATGTTTGAATAACGACATTGCAAGGTCAGCTTTCATTCATAATTCCTACACTACTGATACATAAATAGCAATCACTGCACCAGGAAATACGCTGCTTCTGCAGTTCGTTGACAGTACCTATAGATATATTTATGGACTAATGGCTGCACGACACATAATTCTACATTGTTTTGACTCTTGTTCTTCGTGTAGCTGCTGATACGCACTTATCTTGGTAATAA
The DNA here is from genome assembly GCA_034694085.1 of Pogonognathellus longicornis. Lineage (NCBI taxonomy): Eukaryota > Metazoa > Arthropoda > Collembola > Entomobryomorpha > Tomoceridae > Pogonognathellus > Pogonognathellus longicornis. The sequence continues at coordinate 7,582 of JAQFYB010003803.1, read as the reverse complement.
CAAGCTTTCTGCTTCTCTAAACTTTATTGCAACGTTCAAAAGAAAGTACTATTAAATAGTCAAGCACTCTACTGTATAAACAAAGGTATGCCCTCTTATTGTTACTTTATATCTTCCGACACGAAAGGAGATTTTCAACAAGAAAAAACCCATTTTCCATGCAACGAATGCATATCTGGTTGTGCTTCAGTTGTTATCTTGTTTACCGACACACGTTTTTTGCGAGGTAAAAGTTCAGTTGTGCATCTCGGTATCTATTATTATGTGTAGTGTACTGTCTCGGTTTAGAGGTTCAAGAAGTTATGTACAGATAAATACCTTACTTAATGATTCAAGAATGTCAATCGTAGCTGTCTATAATAACCGTTTGTTTAGTCGTTTTTTGTGAAGATGTTTATGACGTTATGACTATGAGTACACACATCTCAAATTACTACTTAAAAGGGGGAGTAACAGCTTGATCAACAATTCGTATTTTTAAACTAAACTCATCAAGCCATTAGCACATGACAAATAATATGTTTTGAAACATGAGAAGATAACTATTATTTGTGCAAGTTGTAGTTCTAATGAATTGACTTGGACATATCAGAAAAAAAAATTGCAAATACATATGGATTAGACAAAATAGGAGAATGTGACGTACCTGTGGAAGGCTTGCGGAAAGTTGTCTAGAGAGTGAATCTCTTTCTTTTTGGCAGTCTTGAAGTTTAATTTCGGTGTCTTGGAGGCGCTCTTGGCTCTCCCGAAGACTGTCCATAAGCTTATCTCGCTCGTCAAGCATGGATACCATTAGCTGTTCAAAGTTAGCATCTTCAGCTCCGAATTGGGAATTTCTTTGAGTGATTCCATCCTCTGAGATGGTCGGCATGACATCGCACATCATGTTCCACATTTTATAGCAGCACCCTCACAACAGCATCACATCACCAGGCACCACACTTGAAATGTAACGACTTTCGTTTCATTTTCATCTTCTACTGCATGTTTCATTTTTTAAATAAAATCCCTTTTCCACTTTCTTGACACAAATGCATGTTTTGTGATTTTTCAAAGTTAGTAATTAAATGGAAATGAAAGACAATGATTATTGTATTGCTCTTTTTGTTTTATACTTGCTATTTTCCAATTGTGTACTTCTAGCCTTAGAAAATCTAATTACGTAATGGCCTTAACATTCCATTGTGCGATATTTTATGTACTGTCAGAAGTAGTACTCTTTCTATTCAGTTTGTTCATATTTCACTGTGTCAGATCTAAACTGACTAGCAACGCTGTGATACTCGTAGCAGACAGTAGCATTATAAAAGAAAATGACCCGTGAATCCTTCACTGAAATAAAAGAACTGCTTATTAATTCCATTTGTTATATACATGTAAAGAAATAAATAGTTTACAAATATTATGTGTTTATAATATAAACTTACGACAAATCAGAGGGTTTTGAAACTCGGAAGATAGTAACGACAAGAACTACAACCTCATCAGACATCAGTTTCCAACTCGCAGTTTTACTTAGTTAATTATTTTATACAAAATTGGCAGGATTTTGCACTAGATTCTGTATTTTCCCCACTCATAAACATTTGCTCAGAAGGAAAAAATAATGTTGTTTGTTTTGTTTGTTATAAAAAATCCTGTTTCTTCAGAGTTGTGGTGCCCACATCTTTTTCATAAATAGTTGGAATAGCAGATATCAACCAATTAACTTTTCTGTTGTTATACAATACAGTTTTTTAGACACATTGAACACGCCACACTACCAAATGTTTTTAACTAATGTAAGTTGGGATTAATCAGCTGAGTGGAATAATTCTTGTATCCTGTTGCAACTGCACGGACGTGATCACTTCTTTAACATTTAATTATCAATTAACTTCGGTCTCAAGAACAGCAGCATAACCTGTAAACATTAAATACATTCACACGATAATTAAGTAATCAAGGTTAACAACAATAATAAAGTTAATTGAAATGATAGCGGTAAAACAAGGGTTGATTGTTCATTGTTGTCACAATGTGCAACTCTTGACAAAAGATTAGTTTGTTACAAATAACTAATATCTACTTACTTATTAAATTATATTATTAAATGTCAAAAATTGAACGCACGTGAATGGATGGCGATTTGACAAAACAATGAACAATAGTTGTAGGATTTGATGTTTGAGTTCACTTTGAATTGTAGATTTTGTTATTATTATTTGTTATTATTGATTATGGATTTGGTTGAGATGTTGCTGTGGGTAGTAATGTTATGTAATCGGCTGAATAAAGGTTAAAGGAAGGAATGGGTCGAATGACCCTTAGACGATGATTGAGTCAAAAATAATGGACTACAATTTAGGGAATTTGAACAAGTTTCTCATGTTCTCGTGTTCTCCGGTTTATGGTGGGGTTTAAAAAGAGTTCACTTCTTGGCAATCACCCAAGCGGAACGGAAAATTGAATGCTGAATGTCCTCATCTGATTAATTGTACTGATATGGTTGAACTTCTATTAGTTGTCAATCGTCAATCACTGGGTAGATATAATATTATAATATAGTGTGTGTATGTATAATATACAAACTCAAGAAAGAAGCAGGTACATTACATTACATTGGATAATTGGTAGATGTGTGTAATTTGAACCTCAATCAACAAACTGTGGTGTGTGAGTTGAGTGTGTTATTAGAGTGTGTGATCTTGTGAAAAGGGATGAATGAAAAATGTGACTCGGTTTGCTCCCGTTGTTGAAGTGTTTGCCGTGAAGAGCCGAATGAACATCAAATGCAGCTAAGATTTAATGGGCCGGGTTTTATTTGTTGCTGGAGGCTAAATTTGGTGACTTGACTGCCTTCACCGGAAGTTGCTACTACAAGAGAACAAGCAAGCAGTCACACAAATGAACTTTCAACAACTTTCCATTTCACTCTCCAGTCGACTTGAAGATTGGAAGTCATTTGTACGGTTTGGTTTAACAGAAGTCTCAATTGGAATATCGGCACTCCCTCAGTGTTTGTTCACTTATCGAGAGAGCAGAGAGCACGAGAGTGTGGACTCTTGCAGCTCCCTGGTAAGAGGGACGTCACCGACTATTTATCTACATCGAATCTATATTAAATATAAGTTAAATGCTCAGTTTCGGAGAATGTGGAAGATTAGCCGTGATAATTTGGTGGACACCCGACGAGAGTAGCCAGTGACGTGAGGTGACTTGCCTTCGGTCACTCTCTGTGGCTACTGAATTTTCTCGACGGGAAAGTCAGTGTGGCGAGGGAAAGCACTACGACTTCTCTATAAGACAGGGGGGACAGCATCTCTGTCTATGTCTGTGTCTCAAACCCATAGTACCCGTACAAAGCTCCTTCCAAAAACTTTACACTTTGTAATAATACTTATATTCAACACTCGTATCCTAGTGCACACACTACACTACACACGGCTTTTCCTCCTACCTTCCAGCCTAAAACTACAACCAGAGCTTTAGCGACCCACTACTATCAACCCTGTATTACCATTATGTATGTATTTCAAAGTGAAGTAACCGAGAACACAGAGAACCTAAACCTACCTAGGGTAGGTACTAGATATATGTTTGTCCCGGAATAATATCATATGCCTGGCCCTGGCTCTTTCGCCTCTAATGCTCTCCTGTATTAGTGCTCTAGAAAACAGGAGGCTATAGACTAGTAAATAGGCATCTGCATCTACTCATACCCAACCATACGTAATAATGTTATACAATACACAGCTAACTCTAAACTCCAGAAGACTCCTCCAGACCAATATTCGTACACACAGATACACCCGTATTATGTATATGTACAACCGTAGCGTATCTGTACGTGTGCATATAGAAACAGCAAAAAGAGCCTGCCACCGAGGAGGCGGCCACTCTATCTCTCTAAACTAAAGTGCGGGCATATCTTTCCATATAGTTCTCATTTCCATATAGTAGAAACAAGGATTATAGCACAAGCACCTACCTCACTAGTCACCAGTCACTACTACCACCACACTATTACACTCCTCCATAAAATCCACAGAATCCTAATACATCAACATCTGTATGTGTTTAATACATTACATTCCATGGCATCTCTCCTGGATCTCCATACCATACTACTCTGCATAATACACTCCTTGTGCATTAGGATGGTGGATGTAAAATGTAATGTAACTCCACCACTAACTGCTAACTAACCATTACATATACATACAGCTACAGCTTACAATGCCTTACAATTACATCACATGAATCACATTATATCACTTCATCCCATATTCCCAAATCCCAAACCATCCCATCATCCTTCTTCGTCCTCATACATTCGCACAACTACTGAACTACCTAGCATTTGTCTCCGAGTGTTTGTCTCTAACTTCTAGTCTATTGCACTGCACCATACAATCATTCAACTATAACATCACCATACAATTCAACGCTTAGCTTTTTCTACAAACCCTACCACACAAAACTACCAACAAATCTACTGTCATTTCAACCTAATAACAAAAAAGCCCTTTTTATTATAAAATTATTGATAAATTGCTTAATGCCTACTGAGTTCAGTACACGTACCATACCATTAACCATAATATGTGCCATTATTCTATGCTTGGGATGGGGTGGTATCAGGGTTGCTAAAAATATTGAAATATCATATTATACCTTCTCGGAACGGTGAAGAAATTCATCAGCAATATTGTTGATGCAATTTTTTGAGTTCGTATAAACAAATGCAGACTAATTTTATTATTGACTAATTATTATAAGTAAATATTTGAATAGGCTTATGATGCCATAATGCAAAAATGACCATGTTAAATTTTTATGACTGTTTACAGCCTCCTTTATGTATAACATTTAGCATACACACACCTATACACTGTATTACTATTAGCTTTAGTTGATCATGCAAATTAGGTCATTTAAACGCAAAATTACAGCTCTCTAGAAACTACACACATTATAATTATTGCATTTTTCAAATCTCATATTGTTAATTCCTTGACTTATAACCGGAATTTAGGATCATGCATTCTCTTTCACCTGAATGAAAATGTGTTTGGATGTCTTAATATTACAAGCTACGTGTTAACCTTTGTAGCACGTCAATTAAATTAAATTTATTTTTGCTTTAAGCCATGAATAGTCTATGAGTGGCGAAGAAAGTGCATAGTCTATTCACCTGTATATAAAATCGTTATCACTCTTGACAAAATGAATTCCAAAGGAAACACGTAATAATAGTTTCATTATTTAAGGTCGCCATCTCTAATAATGCCAGTTCGTTAAAAGGAAATGTAATTTCCATATAAATATTGTCATCTAAGGATTTCCGTGTATTATTATGTGTATCTCGTGTGTACCCCGTATCTGAGGAGTTCTTTCCAATCTGTCAACTAGCTATACCATGACTTGTTCCGTACTCCAAGAACCCCTTCATACGAATAAGCAGTCAACGATCCATGCCACCAACATTATTGTGGGACAGTACTACACATGATGAAATAATGGCAGTGCTGATACCGACCGGCATACACATCACAATCCCCGTATGCACTACACTGCAGAATGCCCGCATATTATAAACGGTATAGTGTTACAATGTTGGTGTGGGCTATACAGACATTGGGCGAGGAAGTACTTATAATATGCATATTATGTGGTAATGTGTACCTAGAAGAGAAAATAACACAACTTTATTTAACCCAACACAAATACCATTATGGTATATTCTTCCATGACGAAACTCGGGAAATCCGGTACCATTACATGCATTGCGCCGGTTATCAAACTGCGCCTTTCTTCCATATATCATAACACTAACACTACAGGGTCGATCACTCCCGGATTCTGTTTTTCCAGTTCAGACCTTCACTTTCAATACTACCTCAAAGAGGGCATTGCCGACTCTCAAAATTGAATACATCTTACACCAAACATTTATTTTGTAACTTGAATCGAAATCTCGTCTCAATCACCTACTTTTCCATATCTTGTACCAATCCTAGCATGCAACAACAAAAATACAGAATACAACTGGAATTATAATCTGTTTTCCTGAAATAGAATAAGTATGTTGTAGTAAAATTCGTCCATGGTATTGGATGTTGGCATAGAAAGGTCTTGATGGACAGTAAAAAAAACTTTCTTAGGAGATTTGATGACCTTCTACTTCTTTTACAGGGAAACTTTCCCTTGCTTTCGTTGCCAGCACATAGTTAGCATCTTCAGTCAGGCCACAACATCCGTTGTTTGAACATAGTAAAGCATAATCTTGTTATCTTGAAATGCTACTTATATATGTATACTTATACCACTTATACTTAATAAGAATACATAAGAATAATAATTTTAACTATTTTTCCTTAAGAAAATAGAGGAGTAATGCATGACGTGCATTTCTCGCTAATGCTGTTTTCTTAGTGAGCAAGTATTAGTATTAATTCATATAGGTAGAAAATGTACCAAATATTACTCCTTTACTTCATCCTTATTTTTGTTCTTTTAAAAAAATCTTAATATAGTAGGTGCATTGTCTTTGATGACTTCATACTGTTTAAGTATGCAGTATTCCATGTACATATTGTTAAAATAAAGTGACGATTATGATATAATGAAATAGGGACCTACTAGAGGTGCGACGGAACCAAAATGGTTTGGTTCAGAAAGTACAGCACCCGAAACCGAACAAGCGGTGCCTCGATGTATGTAGGGTTTGGGGGTTTAAACCCCGGGGCGCCCGAAAAGCGCCCCCAACCCCGGGGCGCCCGGCGCCCCATTTTTTTACATTTATGAACATTTACAAGTCGAAAAACACATTTTTGGAAAAGGCGCCCCAAAACCCCACAAAAAGGCGCCCCAACCCTACAAAAAAAGCGCCCCAACCCCATAAAATTTGAAAATTTCGCTACACATGAGGCGCCCTCGGACCTTTGCTTCAACCCGGGGCGCCGGGCGCCCCCAACCCCGGGCGCCTTTACATAAATCGAAGCACCGCGAACAAGAATGTAAGCAAGTCTCGAACCGAACCGAACCCAAACTCCAAAAACCTGTTTGGTCGCAACTTTCATTTATACAATTATTTGGTTTGAATGAATGAACTTCCTTGAGTTATTTCAATATAATATGCAGTTACGTAATGAATTTTATTACATTCTGAGCAATATGTATTTACAAGGCATATCCATATTATCCCGAACCGAACGGAAAATGGAATTTTTCTGGCCGAACCGAAAACGAATATTATTTTTACACGCCTACTGAACCCGAAATGAATATGAAATTCATTGAACCGAATCGAACTCCAATATGAAAAACCTTTATTAAAAATACACAGACATATGTACGGAGAGAAGAATAAGAATAGAGACTGCTACAAGGTAACTAATTGTAAATCCTGCGACGGGGGACTACTCACTTATGGAGAGCCAAAGCTTAGTAGGTTAGGAATAGGTACCTGGTTGCAGTATTGCCTCTACATGTTAGGGGTATTTCGTTGTAGTGTGTTAGGGATACTCGGTTGCAGTATTTAGGCCCTTTACATGTTAGGGGTAGTCCGTGGAAGTATTTAGGCCCTTCAAATGTTAGG
>JAQFYB010003802.1:0-18216 GCA_034694085.1 Pogonognathellus longicornis | reverse complement strand
ATAGGTAGGTACTATTTACAACTTATTTTATGCAGATTCGCACCACTGTGCTGCGACGTGCGTAAAATCAAGGCGGCAGCCATTTAAATTTTTTAACAGAGCTACTGTACATAAATTCTCTGGTTCTAATCTTATTCTCGACTTCAGAATTGTGCAATATTTTAGTTTGTTAAAAATTCAAAAACGAAATGATTTCCACAAAGTGTCTCCAATACCTTTCAATTGCCACAAAAATTTCTTCTATTACTGGAGGGACTTGTTATACTTGGGATAATAAAAATCAAATTATGGTCAAAACCATTTCCAAAATTCACTTGTTGAAGCATTACGTTTGGTTAATCGTCATTTCTTTACACACATTTTATAGTTTTTTCCAAGTCTTCAAAGTGTTGGTTGTCGACAAATCGGCGAAAGAAAATTCATTAAGTCTTGGCTTCGTTTGTCCACTTTTGATTTTGTTTTTTATTTCTTACATTAGTGTTGTGGCTTTCAAACACTTTGCATATTTTACAAATATTGCATTGGTATTTCTAAAGAATTTTTCAGGTAAGTTTACTTAGTTATCAATTTTGATTTGATTGTTCAATATATATCCGAATTATGTAAGCGTTTTCTTTATTTTTTGATGGCATTTTGGCAGATCAACACTACGAAAATCGTCGGATGAACGTCACTAGAAATTTCGACCGATTTTTTCTTACAACATTTGGAATTTATTTTATTCCTTTTCTGCTGCCTCTAATTTACTATCAAACTCAAAATTTGGTATTTTGGCTGCCTTCTTTAGTTCCAGCTCAATATCGATATTACATTTTCGTATTTTGGTATCCAATTGTAATTATATGGTTACCCATCGGTTCCTGGTCTATAGCACACCCATTGTTTTTCTCAGGATGGTTGACATTTTATTGCAAAATAAAAATATGCAAAGAATTAAAGTAAGAATATAACTTTTTTACTGCAAATTTAATATGGGTACATACTTCTCTTTAGTTGTATTGTAACTTCGGAACAAGTAGCGATTTCTTAAGATTGCTTAAACAAGTGTTAAAAGTACGGGAGATATGGAACTATGGCCATTTATGAAAAAAAAACGCATTTTACGGGAACCAAAAAATCTTATTACGTATGGAAAAACACTGATAATCCTATTCAATCGAAGTACAAGACAAAAGTTGAGCACAAATTACAACATTGAAAAAAGTAAAATCTAATATTCGATTACAGAACGAATACTAGAATGTTGTATTTATTAAGTAGTGTCATCTGCTTTCTAATAATACTGATCACATCTGTCTGTCTGTTTGTCCGTCTGTTGTGCAGATTCTCTAACACTAGTAATATAATGGTATCTAATACAGTAGTATGGTACAGTATCTAGTACTATAGTATATGGTAGTATAGTACCTAGTAGCACTGGCGTAGCCAGGGGGATCAAGGGGGCACATGCCCCCTCGTAAGAAAAATCATAAAAATGGTAGTAGAGTATCTAGTAGCAGGGGGGTCAAGGGGGCACATGTTCCCTCGAAAAAAATCAAAAAAACATGGTAATATAGTATATAGTAGCACTATCGTAGCCAGGGGGATCAAAGGGGCAATTGCCCCCAAATCATAATATTAACAAAATTCTAATAAAATAGTGAAAAAATTTAAAAATTTTCAATTCGCGTTTTCTTCAAAGTTATCAATAAAATTACTAGTATGGTATGGTGTCTTGACACTACTCTATTACATCTATTTGTAATAGTTTATTGAAATCTCTTATTGTAAAGCATAAATGCTTTATATGAGCTTTACCATAGTATAGTGCGTGTGTTCTGTCAATTGTAGAATCTTCCGTATTTTTACGCGTTTATCCATATTTCCCGGAACAGACATACCTTATTGCCTGTATTAGTAGTCCGGGGCTACTATTTGCAAAATCGATTGTAGTGTATAAGGTTACTGAGCTACATGGAGAAATATAATACATCATACACTTTCCATGTAAAATCTTTCAACTCGACTAACCCCCAAGATAAAATATCTTTTCACACTTTTGCGTTCACATGCACAACTTATCACAGCTGTGGTAATCTGAAAAGTTACAAGAAAGGAAAGTAGGGTGGTGGAAGTGGGTGAACATTTTATACAGTCAGATATGGTTGTAATACCGTTGGATCTGGCGGTACTACCGCCAGATAAAACAGCAAGTTTGGGGCTGTCCTGCCCTACACTGTTGAGCCAAAAATTTTCTTACATTTTACTAACGATTATATTTTGGCATATTTTTTTGTTTTTATAGGTTGTGCAGAAAAACTTACACAACAAAAGAGTCAGCAAGAAAAGTTCCCAACTTAGTGAATATAGTGATGTCAAAACGAATAATTTTAAATGTGTATGAAGATACGTATAGATCTTTATTCGTTGTCATAAGATCCCTTATAACAAAATGTGGTCTTGTATCCTATGCTGTACTCGTACAGCTTTTCAAAGAACTGTCTTTTTGGGAAAAATGTTTACATATATTCCTTATAATTTTATATTTCTCTGCATGGTTAGGAGTACTTCTCGCCTCTTCTCAACTCTATAAAGCGTCTAAGAGCTGTAAAGGGTCTTGGCAGAGGCACTTTCGAAGTGCAAGTAAACAAGAAAAGATTTATGTGAACTGCTTTTGCAAAAGTTGGAGGCCACTTCTCGTAAGAATCGGTGACGTGTCATCTATGTCCACTCTCAGCATTTTAAAGTTTATTCGTGTAATCAGCCATGGAATGATGAAAGTAGGTTTGTCGTTTAAGGATTTATAACACCAATTGTTAAAATATTGATAAATTTTTAACGTGCAATTAATTGTGATTTAATGCATTAAAAGTAGTTTATCACAGTCAAGAAATCTAAATTTTAAAACAATGATTTCAGTGTTATTTTCACTATTAAAGCGTTGAAATGTTTGTTGTAATGTGAAATTATTTCTTCTTAAAATATTATTGGCATACCCAGCCTTAAATCACTATAATACAGCATGATCAATTTTCATTGTAATAGAACCATATATTATGTAATTAACCCTAATTCAAAATGGAATTTCGCATCCTGAAATACCACATTACATCTGATGTGTGCATTTAATGTGCAATGACATATTACATGGCATGGTTGTGAACCATTAGTTGTGCTTAAGGATTAGTATGGGGTTTTTTGGAAATACCAATACCTAAGCTTATTTATTACATGTTTGACCCAAATGGAAGGAAATTTTCTTTATGACATGAATTCGACATTGTAGTTTCTCAAAAATTTGGATATTATTATACTAATTGAAATTCCATTTCTCACATAGATATACAGCAGAAAAGAAGAATATAGATAGCCGTAGAGGTATGGCAGATGTTATCGTACAAACAATAACAACAAAACTAGATTTCTTTTTGAGCGTTTTTGACTCTTATCACTGTTATAACGGTATAATTATATGAAGCAGCATAAGGAGCTTGCTAATACCAGACTTGAACGTTTACTTTGATTTACCATTTTACCATGAAAATACTTTGAGACTTTATTATAAAATTATAGATTATTGTCTAGGTTACTTGGTCATACCTACATGTAATGACGTGACGCACACGGGTAGTTAAAAAAGTCGTCCTTAGCAGACTAAGATTTCAATTGAGTTACCTTATTGTTTTACAGAACAAAATATTTAAACATCGTAGTTTATTTTTTAGGGTTTGCGAATAAACGATGAATCTATGCCTCAAATAGTAGGGAATAAAATATACTTACTCGGTAAAGGCATCCATAACTCAAAACTGGATTGAGAATTTTAGTATATACGTACTTGTTTACGTAGCTTTTAATGTTACATTTACATTGGGCCTTCAAATCCAGCCGGAATGTAAGACCTTACTCATGTAAGCCTAAAATTGGCATTTATCATGACTTTCAGTCAGAGTATAGACCTCAAACCCGTGTGTTAAGATACGTAATATACCAATATGTATCTAAACATTATCAATTTGGTTTTGTGAGTTCAACTATCCACTAAATTCGTTTCAATATTATAAAAAAACATTATACTTTTAGTTCTATATAACTGAGCAATGAGAAAATTTTAAGTATTATAGCAATACATATGACAAATATAGTTTGGTGCGTTTTGGTTCTACTCCTATCTCATTACAACGACCCACCCTGTTAACAGGCTATTACGGATCGAGGACATTGCGATTTTTCAGTATTACAAGACAGTATTGCTATTACGAATGAACGTTATTATAATTCCTATTTGTTATCCTATTTTCAACTTCAGAAGTGTGCACAATTTTAGACACTTAACAGTAATAAAATTTTAAAACGCTCATCAGTATTGACAAAAACGAAATGATTTCTGCAAAGTCTCTCAAATACCTTTCAATTGCGACGAAAACTTTCTTGATGACAGGAGGGACGTGTTATACTTGGGATAATAAAAATCAAATTATGGTGAAAACCACTTCCAAATTTCACTTGTTCAAACATCACGTTTGGTTATTCGTCATTTCCTTACACACATTTTACAGTTTTTCCCAAATCTTCAAAGTGTTTGTTGTCGATAAATTGGTGAAAGAAAATTTAATAAGTCTTGGATTCCTTTGTCCACTTTTGTTTATGTTTTTTATTTCTTACATTAGTGTTGTGGCTTTCAAACACTTTGCATATTTTACAAATATTGCATTGGTATTTCTAAAGAAATTTTCAGGTAAGTTTACTTAGTTATCCATTTTGATTTGATTGTTCAATACACTTCCGAATTATGTAAGCGTTTTCTTTATTTTGTGATGACATTTTGGCAGATCAACACTACGAAAATCGTCGGATGAACGTCACTAGAAATTTCGACCGATTTTTTCTTACAACTTTTGGAGTTTATTTTATTCCTTTTCTGCTGCCTCTTATTTACTATCAAACTCAAAATGTGGTATTTTGGCTAGCTTCTTTGGTTCCAGTTCAATATCGATATTACATTTTCGTATTTTGGTATCCAATTGCAATTATATGGATACCCTTTGGTGCCTGGTCTATAGTACACACTAATGCTCATGGAAATGGTATTTTCTCTAATAAGGTTGGGTCATAGGCAACATATCAATAAATCCTTCAGCCAGGTTTAAATAAAATGTATCATTTTGCCTGGATGAAAATAATATTAAAATACAGGCATTTTCATTCACACTTGGCTGAAGGATTTGCCGTAGGATTTGTTTATAGCTGGGTATGACCCTACCTATTAGAGAAAAATACTATCTCTATGGTGCCTTGGTACACACTATGCTTTTCTCAGTATGGATGACATTTTATTGCAAAATAAAAATATGCAGAGAAATAAAGTAAGAATTATAACCTTTTTACCGCAAATTTAATATGAGTTCAAACTTCTCTTTAGTTGTAACTAGTAGCGATCTCTTAAGATTGCTAAGAACATTGTGATATGGAATATCACAACCAAGATATATGTAGAATTATTTGAAATAGCAAACCCACATTGAAAACAACTTACCTATTAGAGCAGACGCTGCACGGCAATACTTTTCAATATTCACCATGTACATATTAGGTACTGTATTTTAAGGTGCGGCAGTGACCGCCATCTTTAATATGGACATAATATTTTTTTACAAACTAAATTAGTTCTCTTTTCATCAAAAATAAAATCAATATTACGTCAACATACTTTAGAAGCTAAATACTTGGTCTTTCATAATATTAAGACTTTCATAATATAAGTTTATAAAAATTAAACTGTAGAAATGTAACACATAATGGTAGAAATGAGTCGCATTTCTACAGTTTAATTTTGTTAAATTGAAAGTACATTATTACAGCCAAATATTTAGTTTCCTTTGTGTGTTGATTTAATTTTTATTTGATTTTCCATTCAAAAGTAATCCCTGTTTACCAAAAATATTAAGGAATTCTGTGGGCTAGGCAAATGTATAGACCCGGACTGAATCAACTTGCGAACCGTTGAGTCTAGTAAATATTTTTATGATGACACAAAATAGAAGTGCATGCAATTTTTCTATATTAATGCGCAGGGGCGTATTCAGGTCAGACATTTGGGGGGTTCTTGAACAAACTTTTGTTATATACGTCAATTTTTCGCGCGTATCGCGAAAAAATTTATAAACTTTTTGTCACAATTTGCGCACATTTATGTCAAAATCAATGGAAATTGGAAAAAAATGCGCGTGGCTCGAAAAAAATTGTTAAATTTTTGGCAAATTTGCGCAATGTTTGACGAAATTCACGCAAATTTAGATCAACGGCAATGAAAATTACATAAAATAGCGCGAAGCGCAAAAAAAATTAGCACATTTTGGCAAAAATTGCTCGAATTTTTGTCAAAATCACTGTAAATCCCAACAATATCGCGCGTAGCCCGAAAATTTTTGAGATTTTTTGCATTTTTACGGCAAAAATAACCTATTTTTTTGGTATTTTGGTAGAAACCTGTTTTTATCTAGTGTAAAGTCCAAACATCCTCTAAGCCCCCCTAAATACGCCACTGTTAATGCGTACAATTCATGTGTTATATATGCCACTGCCGCTGGCTATGTAGGTGACTATGAGCCCTACTGTGAGCTGATAATTTTACTAACGATTATATTTTGAGATAATTTGTGTTTGAAATTTTCATAGGTTGTGCAGAAAATCTTAAATAACCAAAAAATCAGCAAGGAAAGTGGACAACTTGGCGAGTGATGTCAAAACGAATAATTTTAAATGCGTTTGAAGATACGTATAGATCTTTATTCGTTGTAGTAAGATCCATGATTACGAAATTTTGTCTTGTATCCTATGCTATACTCGTAGAGTTTTTCAAAGAAATGTCTTTTTGGGAAAAATGTTTACATGTAGCCCTTATAATATTATATATCTCTGGTTGGTTCGGAGCACTTCTCGCTGGTTCTCAACTCAACAAAGCGTCTAAGAGCTGTAAACGGTCTTGGCAGAGACACTTTCGAAGTGCAAGTAAACAAGAAGAGATTTATGTGAGCTGCTTTTGCAAAAGCTGGAGGCCACTTCTCGTAAGAATCGGTGACATGTCATCTATGACCTCTCTCAGCATTTTAAAGTTTATTCGTGTAATCAGTCATGGAATGATGAAAATAGTTTTGTCGTTAAAAGATTCATAACACAAATAGTAAAAATATTGCTCAAGTACGTATAATTAATTGTCATTTAGTGCATTGAAAGTAGTTTATCGCATCTAAATCTAAAAGAAATCTAAATTGTAAAACTTGACTTCAGTATTAGCACATATATAAAAATCGTGTAAGAATAAAGGTTGAATATCTTAAATTCATTTAGAACATATTTTACACTAATGGAAAGACAAGCTTATGAAGGTAATGGAAAACACCACTACAACATTAATTAAACATTAAAATTTTTCAATTAAAAGTCAAATTTTTGCGCCCTGTACGAATTTTTTTATTATTCTGCCCAAATTGGCTGAAATTTTATCCAAATTTAGGTCAAAATAAATGGAAATTGCAACAAAATCGCGCGTAGCGCGAAATGTTTTGGCATGGTCACAATTACGCAAAGTTTGGTCAATGCGCAAATTTAGGTCACAATCAATTCACTCACATATCTTAACGCACACAGAAATAGAATTTAGCGGTATGTACATACTAATGCTACACGTACAATCTTTGCGTGCATTGAATTTTCTTCACCCTGAACTTGATTTTGCCTGCGGCATGCATTTTCAAAGCGCTCTGGAGCCCAGTTGCAGCGAGTGAGCAAATGCATTTAATATACAATGTAGATTAGGTTCTCATGAAAATAATTTACGATTTTTTTCTTACGCACTAGCTGGAACGTTGAACTATCATGTTTCTACCATATAGCGATGTTACATGGGAAAGCCCCACTCTCTCGGAAAAATCCTCCAATTTACCTTCTTCAAAGTCTAATCTATAAATAGCCTGTTGGCTTTCTTCAGTAACATTCATTTCATAGTATACTGCTAATCTATTTTTCCCGCCAATTTAAACTTTAAATGAATTGAAACAATAACTTAACAGTGTTCCAATAAATATTTATTCGTGGTATAGTACATAGTGCACCTGAACACAAAGAGACATTCAACTTAAAATGTTTGTAATAGTAAGTACCACTATATCATATTGAAACAGAAATGACACACATGCCACTATATCGATCTCGTAAATTCATTTCTCGCAATGAAATACACTGTTAGCCCGATCCTTTGCATTTTTTCTACTTACATTGCGATAGACAGTAACTATACTGTTATACATTTAAATAATACAATTTAGAGGTTTAATTTCTACAGTCTTACAATTTTCGTATTCCTGTATATAATTTCAGTTGTCCGGTACAAAATTATAAATATATAACCGAATTGAGATAAATTTTTCAAATGTTTTTAAAAGAAGAAATGAATTAGGGAAATTATGTATAATTTTTTCATCAATTACCGGTAATAAATATCCCTTGCCACGAAACATGATATCCAAGTACCTGTGGTTTATTGGCATTGGTATGACTATGTAATATAAATGCAATAGAATCGTTCAATTTTTCTCAAAACTTTATTTGTAATTATGTTATCAGTTATTTATGAAACAGTTTATAACAAATCTGGCATTTATCAAAGCAATGTATTTTGAACTGTGGGAATCGTTTATAATTAAAACGGTAATTACATTAATATATTCTACAGACAGTGTATTACTCTGTACTCTGTACTCTGTTTAATGTTGTATGTTGTATATTGTATCAAATGTTGTCCATCATTTAATCATCAATTTTTATAGCATTATTACTCCACATTTCAAGAGCTTGGAGTTTTTGTTTCAAAAATCCGATAAAACCTAAATCAATGACGGTGCTCTTGGGAATTCCCATGTTTGCTGAGTTAATGATGCTTAATATTTCAAGATTTCAATTCAAGATATTTAAATTTTTGCTTTGTATTTCGTAAGGTACCTATGTATAAAACTGTCTAATTTGGCATACACTAATGCATACAAAAATATCTGGCTAGAAATATTAAGTAACAAATTAGATATGATAACCTTAAATTGTTATTTGTAAAATCAATAGCAAAATCTGACGCCTTAGTCATGTAAGCCTAAAAGGGGCATTTTGCTTTTCTGATTTTCATATTCTTATACGTACAAGATTTTTTTGTTTTGCAAGTTTTATAATATCCTTCGTTGCTAAATATTCGTTCACTTTTATAACCGAACAATATAAACAGATAATACTATGTACTTACAATTAGTTGTAATAGGTACTGTTGAATATTATCACATTGCCGCTTTGCCACTTAGAGCGATATGAAAAAAAATTATTGTTAAGGGGTTTGTTTGCGACAATACATTCTCAACTGCGATATTCGCATTCGACGATTCAAATGCTATAGAAGAGTCAGTAAACCTTCAATAAGTTTACTAAAAATAATTGAAAATCAAATGTTTTCCAAAAAGTTTCTAAATTACTTTTCAGTTGCTACAAAAGTAAGCTTTATTACTGGACTGACGTGCTATAATTGGGACGAAAAAAATCACATTATTGTGAAAACATCTTCAAAATTTCACTTGTTAAAATTTTACTTTTGGCTGTTCCTGATTCCCTTTCATACAATTTATAGTTCCTTTCAAATTTTAAATGTGATTGTTGTTGAAAAATCAGTAAAAGAAAATCTAATAAGTGTTGGGCTACTTTGTCCAATGTTTATTGCATTATTGATTTCTTTTACAAGTTTCATGTATTTTCAACACACTGTTTATTTTGTCAATATTACATTGGCTTTCTTAAAAACGTTTGAAAGTAAGTTTGCTTCTCTTTTTTCTTTCCATTTAATTATACCTCATATATATGTATTTTTTGGAGTTATTAATTATTCTCTATTTTCTTATAACTGTTTGACAGATGACCACTACAAAAATCGTGAGATGAATGTTACTAAAAATTTCGACAGATGTTTTCTTTTAACGTTTGCAGTCTACATGCTTCCTCTTCTGGTGCCCTTTTAATACTATGAAACTCAAAATGCCGTGTTTTGGTTTCCTTCTTTGTTGTCAGCTCAATACCGATATCAGATTTTTGTAGTTTGGTATCCAATTGGAATCATGTACTATTGCTTGGGAGCTCTCTCTACAGTTCAAATGGTTTTGTGCTCAGGATGGTTTGCATTTTATTGCAACATCAAAATATGCAAACAATTAAAGTAATTGCCGAGTTAATTAATTAATTTTCTTGTATTACTATAGAGTAAATTGTTGATTATTAAGCTGCTCATAGGGCCATTGTTCTGTTTGTCCAGGGTCGTATATACACATATGGTGTTGAGGTTGAGGGTGCTTAAAGCACCCCCATATTTTAATTATTATTATTTAATTTTAATTAATAATATCTAAAAATTGCCAGATATAAAAATTAACTTTGTAAGTATCTCTGGCAATGTATGCTTAACACGTTTTAAATGCACCTGCGACTATGGTCAAACTATTATTGGTTGAATCTACTCCAATCAATCTATTTTAAAATTATGCGTCTATTTTCTCATAGATTGGGCGAAAAAAACTACATTACCAAAGATTCTGCAAGAAACGTGGACAACTCTGATGAACATTGTGATGTCAAAACGGATAATTTTAAATGTGTATGACGATGCTTATATATTCATTATGGTTCCAGCAAGATCTCTGCTAACAAGATATTGTCTGGCGTCATATGCAATACTCATACAATTTTTCCATAAACTGTCTGCTTTGGAAACGTGCTTGTGTTTAACTATAATAATATTTCCACTTTTTGGCTGGTTAGAAATTCTTCATATTAATTCTCAAATGCATAAAGCGTCAAAAAGCTGTAAAAGGTCGTGGCAGAGATATTATCAAAGTGACAATAAACAGGAAGAGGTGTATATTCAACGTTACTGCAAGAGCTGGAAACCACTTCTCATAAGAATTGGGGACGTATCATCTATGTCATCACTAAGCACCCTTAAACATATACGTGTAATCAGTCATGGGATGGTAAAAATAATGGTGTCTAAGGAATTTCTAGAGCCCGTATAATGTTAAATATTGTTCAGATAGGAAAGTGATGAAAATTAAATATATTGTTCATTTAAGTATAACAACTGTAGCTCATAAAACGAAACTATAATGTAATTATGATTTTACTTTATTAGTGTACTATCATATTCAAAATTTAATATAATTTGTGAAAATGCTAAATTTTGACCACTTCTATTTTTTAATGCCGGAATTGTATCTAAAAAATCTAAATTGTTGAAAATATTTATAAATGGTAACAATAAATATCTTAACATGTAATTAGTTATTAATTACAGTTTATATGTACCTACAATCTAAGGTTATTGCTGAACATTCGACATTGCTTCTATCAAAAAGAAATTTTATCGCAAGTCAAAAAAACAAGCCGACAATTATTGTTGTAGGACATAAATCTCAAAAAATGATTTTAAACGGACCAGATATCCCTTGTGGACTTACTATTGCTCTTATTTCTGTGTAATATCCCTCGTAAGGTTTACAGGTTAGCCTCCCCTTACATGTTTAAATATAATAGAATCGAATAATAAATGTAAAATTTCAAACAACATCGCAACGTGAGCTATTGAGTCAATGTTGTATAAATTGCACAGGCTGTGTCCTCTCATCTTGTACACGTGGATGTACTCGTTCACTTTGGTTTGACATTAGCAAAATCCGTACAATTTTTTACATACATAGTGCGCATACATTAGACTTGCTAAATCCTTTCAAAACGAAAGAATCACTCTCTTGCTGTATTAAGAAAAATTGTTATTAACTTTAACATATTGTTAGTCAAATTCAGCATTACCAACAACCAAACGGAAGCATTATTCGAATGCCGCATAGTAATAAATGGGCCCAGTATGGGATAAAATATAATTATACCGTACAAACATCTAAAACTCGAAATTGTATTCAGTTGATGTTATTCAAATCCAGCCAGAATGAAACGCCTTACTCATGTGAACCAA
Organism: Pogonognathellus longicornis; assembly: GCA_034694085.1. Lineage (NCBI taxonomy): Eukaryota > Metazoa > Arthropoda > Collembola > Entomobryomorpha > Tomoceridae > Pogonognathellus > Pogonognathellus longicornis. The sequence continues at coordinate 6,182 of JAQFYB010003802.1, read as the reverse complement.
AAATTGGCAATTTGCATAGACAGCAACTTCATTTACAATACATGCTACACATACGTGTGTTCAGATAGGTATATAATATAATATTAGTATGTATTTTCTTGATGATCATTCTTGTTTAGCAAGTTCAACTATCAACTATATTTATTTAAGAAGACACTGCACACTACGAGACGTTTTTACAAATTAAATGATTTCTGCGGATTGGAGAATAAATTCAAAATTCGGGGTTATTTGCTTTGGAAGCTAGATTCGTGCTCTTTCATAATGTGGTTTTAGGTTTTTGAAAAACTGAAAACCGTATACCTTATTCGGTTTTTTTCGGTTTTTCCAAAAAAATCCAGATTCAGCCTACAGTTTTCACTTTTTCGAAAAACTAAAACCACATTATGAAAGAGCAAGAATCTAGCTTGAAAAGTAAATAGCCTGAATTCGTAATTTATTCCCCAATCTGGAGAAATCATTTTATCTGTAAAAAAAGTCAAGTAGGTTTTTACAAATTAAATTATTTCTCCAGATATGGAAATAAATTCAAAATTCAGGCTATTTACTTTTCTAGCTAGTTTCGTGCTCTTTCATAATGTGGTTTCAGATTTTCGAAAAACTAAAACCACATTATGAAAGAGCAAGAATCTAGCTTCCAAACCAAATAACCCCGAATTTTGAATTTATTCTCCAATCCGCAGAAATCATTTAATCTGTAAAAAAGTCACGTAGTGTGCAGTGTACAATGTACACCTTAAATACTATTATAATTTCAATTCTATGTAACCGAACAACGAGAACATATTTTTAAGGATGTATTATAGTGACACATATGAGAAATACAATTTGATGCGTTAGGGGGCTGAATGATAGGCTCTACTCCTATTTTCCACTTCATAATTGTGCAATATTTTTTTGGAAACTAAACTTTAATAAACGCTCATCCGTATTGTTAAAAACTCAAAAACGAAATGATTTCCACAAAGTGTCTCAAATACCTTTCAATTGCTACAAATATTTGTTTTATGATTGGAGTGACGTGTTATACTTGGGATAAAAGAAATCAAATTATGGTGAAAACCACTTCCAAATTTCACTTGATGAAACATTACATTTGGTTATTCGTCATTACATTTCATACATTGTACAGTTTCTTCCAAGTCTATTATGCAATTATTCTCGAAAGATTTGTAAAAGGAAATCTTATAAGTGTTGGACTGCTTTGTCCACTTTTGTTTGCGACTTGTCTTTTCTTCATTAGTTTTTGGTCTTTCAAGTACTTTTCATATTTTACAAATATTGCATTGGTATTCCTGAAGAAATTTGAAGGTACGTTTTGTTACAAAATTTTCATTTCTCTCAATATTATATTGACGTTGATCTCATTAATTATTAAAGGTGGTCTTCATTCATTCAAAGTTTAGTAGTGTAAATGTTTTATTTTGTTTTGTGATGATTTCCGACAGATAAACATTGCACAAATCGTCAGAAGAATATTACTAGGAATTTTGACCAATTTTTTCTCTCAACATTTGGAGTTTATTTTCTTTCTTTTCTGGTACCTTTTGTTTACTATCAAACTCAAAATACGGTATTTTGGTTATCGTCTTTGGTTCCAGCTCAATATCGATACCAGATTTTCATATTTTGGTATCCAATTGGAATTATGTACTTACTCATAGGCTGTTTGTCTATACCACAAGTTTTGCTGTTCTCGGGATGGATGACATTTTACTGTGAAATCAAAATTTGCAAAGAATTAAAGTAATTGATCTCAAACGATTTCGTAAATATCATAGAGCACATTGTTCAATCTTTATAGTTATAGAGAATCGTAGTCCAAATATTTTACCTGGCTTTACCCCCAAAACTTGGAAATTGGTGTCGGCCCCGCCCCCAAAACTTTAAATTTATCGTGCACCCAAAAATTTGGAAGGCATACCCCCTTTTACCCCCAAAACTTGGAAGACGCCTCTAGCTTTACCCTCAAAACTTGGAAATCAGTCTTGGCTCAGACGCAAAGCTTGCAATTTGGACTTGGTTATATGCACCCAAAAATTTGGAAGGCATCGCCTCCTTTACCCCAGAAATCCAGGTATAACCCCTTACCCCCGTTTTTACCCCTAGTAATTAGTATCTCGATTTCGACACCCCCCACCCTTAAACTTGGAAATTGGTTTTGACCCCGCCCCCAAAACTTGGAAATCGGACTTGGCTCCGCCTATATAGGATCCGCCCCCGAATAGGGCGGAGCTCGGTAATTTGCAAAAAAATCTAGATCCCTGCTAATCAACGTTTTTGGAGTCAGAAATTGCACTTTGTACTTAGGATGGCTTGGCAAAATATTATGTTTTTATTACGTGTTTCCCTATCTGCAGGTTATGCAGGCACAACTACATAACCAAGGAATCGGCAAGAAAAGTGGACACCCTGGTGAACACTGTGATGTCAAAACGAATAATTTTAAATGTTTATGATGATACTTACAGATTCACATTCGTTGTATTCAGGTCGCTGCTTACAAAATGTAGTCTATTAGCATTTGCTATACTCATACAATTTTTCAATGAATTGTCGTTTTTGGAAAAATTTGTGTACTTATGTGGAGTAATATATCCAATCTCTGGCTGGTCAGGAGTTCTTTATGTTAATTCTCAGCTCTATAAAGCGTCTAAGAGCTGTAAACGGTCTCGGCAGAGGTACTTTCAAAGTTCCAGTAAACAGGAAACGATTTATGTTAAGCGTTTCTGCAAAAGCTAGAGGCCACTTCTTGTAAGAATCGGTGACATGTCATCCATGTCCACTTTGAGCACTTTAAAGTTTATCCGTGTAATCAGACATGGAATGATGAAAGTGGTTTTGTCTTTAGAAGATGTGTAACCAAATTGATAAAGATATTGCTCTAATATAATAATAATTATAATCATAATTTATTTGATACAAAAAATATGAAATAGTATTAAAATATTTATACATACATTTTTAATGCCAATACAATTATAACATGTGGAAACAAGTCATTTATTTAAAATTAAATTATCCGACTGTGAGTAATAAAGTTTAAAATATTTAGAATGAGTTAGGGCATCCGTCTAATAAGAAAGGTCACAACTTTCTTTCCACTCAAAGTTTTCAATTAATTTACATTAGGTTGGAAATTAGTGGGTGGATATAATAAATGTATAATAATGTTTTGCAAATAAGGTCCACAAATTGAAATTAACTGAAAGTTTCACCCATTAGAAATCTATAAAATATAAATACTACATTGCTACCCACCTACTTGTCTTGTATCTCCCTACTTTGTTTTTTGTGATGGCGGTGTAATTTCATGCTATCCTAGGGATTTCCACTCATCAGTCGTTTGAGCGCATTAGCAATTAAATTACCCTTCACTAATCGCATGGAGATTATTTTGAGAATAATTTATGTATAAGGCGTTACGGGCTGATTTTGACTGAGGTATACAAATAACACAAGGAACACGAGAAGAATAAAAAAACATGCCTAAAAGCAATTTCTTTATAATAAAATATAAATAACTAGTTTATTATTATTAAGTAGCGACTAGAGTGTTTTACAAATTCCGTAAACCAAACCAACCCAATCTTGATTCGGTTGGCTACTAATTTCAGACTCAAAATGGATTTTGGGTTGGGTTCCATAAACGTGGGTTGAAGCTGGGTTAGTTTCTAATCTAGTTTAATATTTAACAAAAATTATTTTTATTATTACTCTGGATTTTGAGAAACTAACAGTGAAGTTTGAATTGATATATATTTTACTCTCTTTTAAAACTAAAACTCTATTTCAAGTCCTTTCAGTCAATAAAATGTAACATGGGATTGCATTTGATTGAGTTGGGTACCGTACACTGGGTTGGGTTTTGGGTTGGAAAAGTATGTCTCATCCGGTTTTGGGTTGCATTTCAAAATGTCTCCAAGTGTCAATCCATTAAAAACTCTAATAGCTACCTAGCGCCAGCTTCTTTCTAAATATGGCATTCATGTCTGTCTGTTTGTCTGTCTCTTGCGTATAGCAATACAAAGTATTCTCCGCACTCACAATGATAGTCATTAGTATAATAGTGTTAGCAATACCGTTAGTTACTTTTTCACTACCATTAGAGCTTATTTTATAATAACTACAAAATAATCACCAAAATTAAGTTCGTTTCTCGTTTGTAGAGAATGAAAAATTTAGCTTAATTAAGATGCTTTAAATGATGTGTTAATGACCAAAAAGATATTTAAACAGAATGTTAAGGAGCTTTGCTAGTACCAACCATTACAGTAGTCTGGAAAACAGGCATTCGAGTTGATTTATTTTGGCTGTTCCTTTCAACTGATGGCATATTGAATTGACGCATTGTCGCTAATGGTCTCAAACTTCTTTCTGCTTAAATATAAGTCTGTCATTTATTTTATTTTACGTCTTAACACAATATTGTAATTTCTGTACAGTTTAAAAATATTAGCCAAAGGAAATTGCTGCTGAGTTATAAAATTAGAATGAGTGAAATATACAACACATTGGCCATCATTATTTGTTTCACAGGTCAATTTTTTACACAAATTGATCTTGTTGATTGCAATGGGCGATTCTTAGAACCACCTTGCCGATCTTCCATTTGGCGATTTCCTGAGTTCAAGGAATTCAACCCACCCCAAAACTATAATGATAACCATTTAGATTGTGGAGGGGCCTTAGTAAGTAAAATTTTATACTTTGTTGAGCATTAAAAATAATTTAGTCAGTTTCACTCTTGCTTAAATTTTTTAATAGATTCAATTTTAAAAACGAAAGGAAAATTTGTTAAACATTTGAAAATATTAAAACCTTGAACTAAGATATATTTAAAATATTTTGCAAATAATTGAAATGTTTCACTCCCAAATTGAATGATAATTCTTTTTTTATTAATTTAGGTAGACGAAAATGAAACAGGACAGTGTGGCATCTGTGGGGATCCAATATCTGATTCTGTTCCTCGACCGAATGAAGACGGTGGAATTTTTTCAAAAGGAATCATCGTTCGATCTTACTCATCTGGCCAGGTGAATTCTATAGTCAAAGTCTTATTTAATAGTGCAAAAAAACTAACTTGAAGTTTTATTTTGAATTCAAGGACATTCCTGTGACAGTACAATTAACTTATGGCCAGAAAGGTTACTTCGATTTCCGACTTTGTACCGAAAATGACAGCAAATCTCATTTAGATCCAAAGTGCTACGATAAAACTGTTCTAAAGGTTTCGGGACATGGAGAAAAATATTTTATCACAGAAAGTGCTGGGAAATATTACAATCTAACGTTGACACTTCCTGAAAATATAAAATGCAGCAACTGTGTATTACGTTGGAGATATCGGACAGGTATGTTTTTTAATAAAATTTTTACCAATCCATGTTTCTGGCTTCAAATTTTTTGTGGAAATAATATGGTATATACAACTACATATTATAGTTGAGTAGATATGGCAATTGACACACTCATGTTGAAAGTATGTCTTATAGCAGCAACTGCATTGGTGTTCATTTTCAGGGAATAATTGGGGCAATTGTGAAGGCGGGAAACCAGGTGCTGCAGGTTGTGGTCCGCAAACCAGTTTTCATGGATGCTCGGATATTGCTATCATTTAAATACGTTTTTTTGTAGTTTAAACGACTGATGTGCTAATAAGCAAGTTATTCTACTAGTAATACTACAACTATCAGTTTTATTTTAAGAATGATTTGCATTACAACAAATACATATTATACAATAAATACGCAATTATATACCTATGCAATAAAATAATTGGAACATTATTGACATTTCACTGTCTTATAATTGTGCACAAGTTAAGATACTCTATTGAACACGATGCAAGTAAGAAACTCACATGATTTCATTTGAAATGACAAAATATTCACTTTAAGCCTAAAATATTCTCACACCCAATACACCGTCATCGCCCTCTACCATAATCAGGGTTGGCATTTCCAGGAACGTAAGCATGTCTGTTCCGGGAAATATGGATAAATACGTAAAAATACGAAAATACGTAAAAATATGGAAAATTCCAAAATACACATTATTTACATGGGAAATGCTGATATAAAGCATTTATGCTTTACAATATGAGATTTCAATAAACACAACATTCAATTAACATTCGTTCAATACTCCAATATTAGATTTTACTTTTTTCAATGTTG
>JAQFYB010003801.1:0-18220 GCA_034694085.1 Pogonognathellus longicornis | reverse complement strand
TATTAGGTATGTACCTTCATGGATATTATATACAACATATCCTTAAGGACATACTACTGTCAACAAACAGGAAAATGTTTGCAATGGTCTGAAATAGAAAAATACGCATCGTGTTTTTGTGTTTCATCATTTAGTGGAGTTCAAACTCTGTACTCTGTGTAGCTCTGTGTCTTCTGATAGTACGAATACACTTATACGTAGGTAAATAAAAAGAAAACGTAACTCACTTTTAGTTATACAATAAAAAGTATAGCTATTCAGCCCAGATATTCAGTTACGAAATCAAATAAGTTGTCTTTCCAAACGGAAAGTCAAATCGAGATACTAGGAAACTGAACAACAAGAATGTGTTGGAAAGAATTCCACTTTCGGCAAAGTAATAGTTACATCTAGTATTCTAAACAAGACTCACAAATTTTAACTGAAGCAGAAAAGAGGTAACGAAACGAATATGGGCGAGAATAAAGAACATGTGCGATAAAAGAAGTGAAAGCAGTCAGGAGGAAAACGTGGCTACCTACACATTGTAGTCTCTTTCTAGGATATATGTATATATATACTAAACGGGAGGTGTTGTGAAAAAGAATAAGTTAGCTAAGTTCAGGTATAGCACATTGCGTGAATGGTGGTGTGGTGTGTGCAATGAAACCAAGTTAACCAGGGCAGGGTGAATGTAAAAGTGTAGGAAAAAAGAACTGGGTTTCTCTTAACAAAGTAACAAGGCAACAGTTTTGCTGTTAGTTTGGAGAGGAAGCCCAAAGTTTCACTTGTGCCAAAGTGGTCTGTGAAAAGTTGGCTTTCCAGTCAAGTCAAATCACTAACCGTTTTCACAGTCATTGTCACAGTTTCATTGGGAATATTCAAAGTCAGCTTAGAGGCGTATTTGAGGGAAGAACAAGGCTGGTCTGGGTTGAGTCACAGAAAATACTCAGGGCAATTGAACACACACAGAACAACTGCATTGTCTATACACACAGCTCCAGACTGAATGGAAAGAAGAATATTCCCTGCCAAAACATTATAACATCGTATCAAATGAACTCTGAGTACATACTTTGTTAAACTTACACTATACCAGAAAGTAGTAAACTGATAGATTAAGCTCGTTCAATTCGCAGAAACCGTTACACCTTCTATCAACTGAAATTTCTAATGTTGTATACTGTGTCCTTGCAGACTCTCACGAAGAGTAGGCACCCGCACGATTTTCCACTACAGGAAAAAGGTAAAGTAGAAAGATATTTTACATCAAGTGCAAATGGAGAAATTCGTTAGTTTACAATTTACAATTGTTGGTTGGCATACGTTCATACACATCTGAGGCAGAGGAAGGGAAACCTTGGCCAAGTAAGTAGCTCTAGTTTAATTAGCTGTGTTGTAATTGTAGTTGAACTGTGGATATGGAATGTACATCCAAAGAGAAGTCGACATTATGATAGAAATTTGTAATCGAAAGCAGAACAGAACATAGGATGACAATTACCACTCGCATGTGAAACAACTGACTCCTCTTCTTTGGCATCCATTCAAACGACAAAATTACAAAAGCAATATTGATCTGATGTGATGATGTAGTGAATGTGGCTCCTTGCAACTCAGCTCCTTGTCTTTATTTTTTACATTTTTATATCGTTTATGCTGCCCTGGTTTATTTTTACTTCATGTTACTAGTAAGTATTTGTTTGCCTGTATATAATGTCAATTCAAGTAGGTATAAAAACTTTACTCTCTTCAAAAAAAAACTTTTTGACAAGTTTTGTGCAAGAGGCTGCATGAGAACAGTTGTGTCTGTGTCGTAGAATAAATAGCATCCGCTCAAGCCAAAAACAAGCAAATCTCCAGTTCATGAAATTTTGTATTAAATACTACATATATCGCTACATATATAGACTACCAGAATTTGAGTATGTTCATACATTGTTAACGGAATCTTACAACCCTTTTTCTATTGTTTCATATTGTTGATAAAAGTCCAAAATTATGAAAGTTTACTGGACCAGTCTGTAAAATAGAACAAAATCAGAATAGAAAACAGTTTATTGAGCACAAGTGCATATCCAACTTTTACTATAAACTCACATAGTGTATGCATTTCAAATTGAATGAATTTTGAGTCATATAAAGTCAAATCAGTCGAACACAAGTATCGTAGTATAATGGAACAATGTGCAAACAAGCAGAATAAAGCATTTCAATTGCAATACTGTGCTATATTTCTATTGTGTAATGTAATTGTTTGAATTTGGGATAAGACAAGACAACTGGTTACAGTATACATGCACTAGTAGAAATACTAGCAAGCTATGAAAACAAACGAATGAAGGCTTTCGTAATTGAATTTCGCCATAATGACAACGGTTAACTATTTCAATGACTACATTACTTACGAACCGTACGTGTTTCTTGGTATCGATTCCAATTCACTTCTCTACAATAATCATACTATTTACATACAACACTACTCTGCTATCCCACTAACTAAGGACCCTCTGAATAAAACCAGGATTCAATTTCTTCCTTAGTACCTTATGTATAAGTTTTCTAGCACAAAGGTGCCCTGCACTCATATACACACAAGCTTTAGCTTAAATCCCGTTAAAAACACAACATCAACTAGCCAAGGTAATTCAAACTATAGTAAGACTTCCCTAACCACAGTTCCAATTACCGATGAATCCTTTCTCTTTTCATAGCTATCAACTAGTTGTAAATAAGTACTTTCCTACTTGAATCAAGGACTCTTCTGCTGAATGAAAACTGCCTTTTCCAATTGATAAACACAACTTTGTTAGGTTTCCAATGGAGGAACCTTAATTGGTCTCTGAAAATACTTCATAGTTTATGCTGCAATGCTATCCAAAAAAGTCGAATTCCTAAGTAATTACAAGTATACTTATTAATTATAGGGAAAACAAAATAAACAGCTTCAGTTTCCAAAAACCTTTCATAACATCAGAATCGAAGTAAAGGGAAGTCAAGCGAGGTTTATAGTTGCTTTTATTTCAATGTTATAGCACTCACAAAGAGTGGTCAAATATTTTATAATGTATCTTTAATGTGAATTACAATTAAGTTTAATTTAAATGAAAAGCTCAATTAGCAAAAGTACAAGTGAATGAGTTTTTCTGTAAACACTAATTGTAAGAATACAATTAGTGTGCGTTACTGTGTCTGTATTTAGGCAGGATTTCGCTAAAAATCTCATTTCCGTTTCGATTTGACCAAGATTATGAATTCCAATGATGGTAAGTTGATAACCATTATATACATTATTTTGTGACGCGACTTTGTAGACCATTGGGAAGTTTGGATGGAGGCCACTTCCATCCCATCTCATTTCACTGGAGCGGCTATTCATTTTACATATAATGGCAATTGAGGTAGATCCACAAGGAAGATAGTGGGCAAGAAACCGGACGAAAACTCATCTAGGATTACTAATCCCTCTCCTCTGTTTCCTTCACTTTGTTGTCTCGAGCTTGTCTCTAGCTGCGTGGTGCCAATGCTGGAACAGTATCCTCCCCACTTACCATTATACCAACTTAACAAAGAATAATAATATTGTAGGAATTGAAGGTAAATGTACGTAAAGTACTGTTTCTATTGTACATGTATAAAGCAGAGATAAATATAGGTACCTTATACATGACAGAACCTACTATTTTCTGTTCTCAAATCCAAGCAGAAGGAAACTTTGTGTTCTTTACTTGCATAAGAAAATATATATCTGTATTACATTAAGTTCGCAGTTGAGCTTAAGTAGTTTTCGTCTACAATGTTACATACACGATAGAGATAGGCACATGTCGTATATAGTTCTACTACGTAGGTATAGTTAGCTGCGTAAGGAGTATTCCAACTCGTACAATCTAAAGATAGTGTTTATCGAGTCAATTGCTTTCTCTGCCTCACAAGACTACGCAAAGTCATTGAGGCAAATACAAACCATTAACTTTGACTAGAGCACTAGTACCACATATATTTCATTGCTTTGTGTACAAGGTACTTACTATTTAAGGAAGAGGCACAATAGACCAGAATCGTTTGTCCTTTGAGGCCCCGCAGTGAACAGAATGGCATCATCCAGTTTCCCGCTAGCTATTTTGTTTGTTGCACTTTGAGCTCCCATTGTATCGTTTAATAGATATTGTTTCTCATGTAGTAATGTATTCTTTACCATATTTTAGTACTATATAGGTATACTATACAATTTATACATACAACACAACCAGTACATTACAGAATAAAGTTAACCAATTGTTTCGATGCTTAAGTAAAGAATTTTTTCAATATGACTCAACTTTATATTATACTTGGGATGCACCAGGTTCTTTTACAGTGCAAATACCTTTCGCATTCACATGCGTTCTCTTATGTAGTTGGATTTGTATCAGCAACAATCCTTTAGTGTCACAGAGTATTACTGATATTGTTACTATGTAGGTATCTCAAATGAGACATTACCTTAGTGCTTTATCGTATATGCTTTTGTCGTAAGAATTGTATTATTATTTCGTTTATTACGGTGTATAATAGTTCTTAGTGTAATATGTATCCATTATGGAATGCCGTAAGAGCCACAGAAGGTTACATAATATTATTATTTAAAATTACAATTTACAATAGAAGAGGTATCCACTGCAGAAAAAGTATGGTAGGACGCAAAGAGCCATTTATCCGATGCTCCATCTCTATCGCGGCTAATGGACAGTCAAATGGGCTCACTTCGTCCTACAAATCCTTCAATACCTCCATTCCAAAGCCAACATTGCAAATGAAAATATTGCCATTGCCACAGCTTCATTGCTATCTCCATCACTGGGAGTTCTTCTCCTTTTCCCACACACATGTGGTGTTACAGCTTTGAAAATGGAAAGAAGATAGTTGCTGCTGAAGAGCCGGGCAGGGAAAGAGAAAGAAAAGACTAAGATATAGAAACGTATAGAGATAGAGCGGTAAAAGTAAAAGTAAAAGAATAGAAATCTTATACAATCATGGCATAAAAGAGTCCCAGTTCTTATTTTTCTTTTTAGTCTGCTCCTCAAGTGCTGAGCTGAATTGAACTTAACTGACTATAAAGCAATGCTAGTCGTTACTCGTTCCATGTCTCTTCTGCCTGAATAGTGTGTGACTGTTACTGTAAAACTAGACCAAACTATAGGGGAAATAGAGATAGGTCTAGTACATGTATGCATTTGATTGCACCACATATCATAGCTGGCAAGGATAACTTATACGTAAGTTATTGTGCATATACACCGTAAACGAACAAGACTTTAAAAGTAGGTACATAATGGACGAGAAAAAAAGAATTTCTATATATATTTTACTATTTCTAAACACAGAAGAATTCTATAAGTGCATATTGTGTAGGTACCCTGGCAGTTTTCTTTTGGCTTTTGAAAAGATTCACAGGATAAGCTTTATAACCAACGTATAGCACAGAACTACTTCTCAATCGCTTTCTGTGCTAGATATCATTTCATTTTATACACTTAGGTTGAACCGTAGGAATGCAATGCTGTGGGTTGTGTGTAGTGAAAGGCTAAGTATTCTTGTACATGAAGATCTGAAGATGAGATGCTTTACGAAGTTGCTGGGTTTGTGTGTGTCTCCGCCTGTAATGTAGAAGTAGGGCTTCGACTGGAAATTGCCATTACTTAGACTGTCAATATCAACTTGCTTTATTATTGTGCAGGATATGGAATAAGTAGTGGAAATCGGTATGACCTATTAAAATATAAATGGAAACTTCTATTGGATAATAAAACGAGAGTTACAGAGACGTATAATTGTCTTCTATAAATGCTTCGTTTTGGTATATCAATGTTAACTTAGATTGGAACTTGTTATATATAAGTTGTATAATTCTATTTGCCTTTCTATTATTGTTGTATGTATTGCATTAGCAGATTCCTGTGCCGATATAAATGTACATACTACATACATGTTTGTCTACATACTACATAAGCTGAGTAAAAATCAAGACAATTTTGCACTCAAATATTCGTCAGCGATACGCATCAGAATTCTTTATCCGTGTAATCTGCTTCGTATCATCAGGATACAAGTATCACATATAGTACCTATTTATGTTAGGTTAGTAGTGTGGTCACGGCCGTATCCAGAAATCAATTTCGGGGAGGGCAAATTATATTTCGGGGTATGGCAAAATGCACAAAAAAGAGGTTATGTTGCCCTGACAGGGCAAAATAACCTCTTTTTTTGGGATTTCGGGGGAGGCAATTGCCCGTTTGCCCACCCCGTGAATACGGGCATGAGTGTGGTTGTGTGCTAATGAACTACAATTTCATGGACACTAAAAATTCAACAATGACTAGCAAATGCAATGAAAACTTGCTGTTTGTATGTAAAAGTAATTAGGTATATTTTAATGTGGCCAAGTATTTTATTGCTGTGATAGTTGTAGAATGTCTTTGAGTTCCTAGATAACAATGCATTCGTATGAAAAAAATAATTTCGAAAAATTGAAAAATATATGAAAGATAATAAATATTAACAGGATTCAGGGAATGTATTAATTACTGCGTAATTTAAAAGGTTGAATTGGTTGCTGTGTGTTTTCCATGTAACGAGTATTTATAAAGCGGTGAAAGGGTCTAATGAAATCTGAGGACAGGAATAAAATCCTTTTTGTGAATATAATATGCATTTTGAATGTATGTATTCCAATTTAATTTCTGTCTTTGTCATATCGTCTGAGCTTTCTAGAGGATTTGCGGCTTCCCTTATGTGTATGATGCGATATTTTTGATTTAGGGTAATGCTTGGAGTGAGGTATTTTCCCCATTGAAGTTAAAAATTCAGCACTATTCAATTTGTGTTTTCGGAGCGCAGTTCCTTTAGCGTGATGACTAGAGTGCTTTGAAGGTACACAGTCAATGCTTTGATTTCCAGTTTGATCCATACAAATAATTCCCTTGTCATCTTTATATCTGACTGACTTGACAGGTTGTTTGATGTCTTCGTTTTCTGGAGTCGGATGGATTTGTTCTATGGACTTGTGGCTACTGGGCTGATAACTGTCTTTGATCGATATCCTTTTATCACTGCTGTTTACTCCGGTTAGGGTTTGAGCAGATTTTCCCAGTGTACCGCAATCCACTTTTTCATTTCCGTCATAACAAGTAAGTTGGACATTCGCTGCTTTAGTGTAACTAAATTCTTCCGTTGAACTGATTCGTATTACTTCTTCGCCTTCAGAAGGCTCCATCGGTATCTTCTTTTTTTTCATCTTTTTGAAAAACAGTTTTGGTAGCACTCCTCTGGTACTTTGATTTAAATTATGAGAGTTTTTCTTTTTCGGTGTTTTAGTTTTGACCAAACAATCAACCTCCTCGTTTTGCTCATTGTAGCAGTGTATATTTTTTTCTTCATTTTTAATTATATGGATTGTATTGATAGGACTTAATTCTTCTCTGGAATTAAGGTGCACAGTTTCCACTGAACTTGAAGAATTTGGAGTTTTTTTCATCCTTTGCATAGCTTGATAGAAGCTTGGAGGGAGTACACTCCTAGTTCTTCGGGATGAATGCTTGGAACCTTTCTTTTTTGACTTTTTCCTTTTTGAAACACAATCAACAATTTCATTTTTCTTGTTGTAGCAGAGTAAATCTTCTTCTTTAATTTTACTTTCGATAGTGTAGCTGAATGTTTCCCTGGAATTGAGACGAACTGTCTCAACAGAATTTGAAGGTTTCGGATTTTTTCTCATGTTTGCCATTTGGTTGTAAAAGGTGGAAGGTAGAACTCCCCTTATTCCTCGAGATAAATATTTCCCACTTTTCTTTTTGGATTTCTTTGATTGAGTAGCACAATTAACTCTTTCATTCTGATCGTTGTAGCAAATTATTTTCTTACTTTTACCATCTTTTGAGAATCTGAATGTTTCTTTAGAATTGAGTATAATTGTATCATAATCTGTCGGGATTTTTTGTTTTTTTACATATTCTATATGCTTGTGAAAATTCCTTGGTGAAACTGCTCTAGTTCTTCGAGTTAAAAATCCATTCAAGTCCAAATTTTTACTGGCTTTTGGTAATGGCAATGCTTTAGACAATGCACATTCTATAGGTCTGTTTTTTTCATCGCGGCAATTTATTTTCTTACGTACAATTTTCCCATCTCTGGTGTAGGTGAGTTGTTCTTTGGAACTCATAACTATAACTTCCTCAGATTCTGTACTCTCAAAACTATTAGAATCTGCTTTCAAAGCATTTTTCGTCAGGGCGTAATGCAATTTTGAGTTTAAATTTGGAAACTGTTGATTTATGCTACTTATAATGCTTGCTTTTGTGGAGTCTCCTTTGGGCAAGCCATTGTTATTTGGTTTAGAATTAAATATAGCTTTTTCGTCCAAACGGGTGTTCTTTTTCTTTCCTTTTTTTAAATCTTTGATTACCATACCTTTTATCCCAGTAAACTTAATCTTCTTTACCAAATTTTTAATATCCGAAAATTTATGTTTTGTCTTAGATAAATGTTTTCGTACTTGATCCTCTATGTTGCTTTTTCCTGGATATTTCATTTGATCCTTACTTCCACCAGGTAAAACTGAATCTCCTGCAGATAAAACTTCTTCTGATTCTTCACTGCTTGTTATCGCATACACTACATCGTACTTTGGTGGCGCTTTATTTGGCTGTGGATTACATTCAATTTTTTTACCACTGGACGATATACACTCATTAACTTTTTTCTCACTTTTAAAAGGTAAATTTGACACACCCATAGTTCTAACAGTGTAGGAGGTTGGTTCCACTCTAGGGTAACCTTTAGGTGATTCTGTTGCCGGACGACCTTTCTCCAGTTGTTCCACAGGACGAACTTTCGATGATTTCACAGCGGGATCATTTTTCGAGGATTCCACAACTACTGAATTACCACTTGTTGTTTCTAACACAGGGCTCATTTTGGAACGTAAATCTTCCACGGGTCGAGCATTTTGAGATTCTATTCCTGCGTGGAATTTAGGTAATTCTAATCCAGGTTTCATTTTAGGTGAATCTACAGAGGGTCGAATATTAACAAGTTCTCCCGGAGGTCGATTATTTGGGAATTCGGACGATAGTTTGTTTGCCGATTCAGACGGAGGTCGCATGATTGGTTTTTCAGTCTGGGGTCTTCTGTTTAACATATCGGAAGGAAATTGAATATTTGAGAATAAAGGTGGAGGACTAGTAGGGTTAATATTTTGATGCTCTCCAGAAGGATTTAGTTTTGTTGATTCTTCTGCTCGTGAAACACTCGATGATTCTAATGCTGGTTTAATATTGTCTGGAGATTTGGTTAAAACTGAAGTATTTAATGCTTCTCCCATTGACCGCGACTTTTCCGATTCTTCTTTTAGCTTCTTTTCCGAGTCTCCAGGAAAAGACCGAATAATTTCAAATTCGGTCGCAGGTAACATTTTTGTGGTTTCTAACACAGGTTTGAGAACTGAAGATTCAGAAACAGGTGAAACTGGGAATTCTTCTTTAGGCAAAATTTGGTCATGAGATTCCTCCACATTATTTTTACCTTTTGTTGCTTGTTCGGCAGTTTGTTTTATTTTTGACGAATCATCGTCAAGTACTTGACTTTTTGGTGATTCTTCTTCAGACTGAGCATGCATCACTTCAGCTTCAGATGTAGCAGTTGATAAGTCTCCTGTAGATTGGTCTAGAGTTGTTGAAATTGCAGGAATCACGCCACTATTAGAGTTATCTCCCAGATTGCTTGTTTTCGCATCACCCTCATACTCGTTTTCTGTGTTGAGATTTGCAGCAGTATGTGGTTGAATAGTTGGGGATTCAGAAGGAGGTCGCTTGACTGGAAAATCAGTAGCAGTTCCATTACTACCTGAAGAAATATATGCATTACTTTTTTTAGGGGCTTCGGTCGTTTTTGCCTCTTTAACTTTTTCTTTGGGTTCGTTTATTATGTTTGGTTGGGTTTCAGGAACTGTATTTAAACCATTCGAGTGAGCACTTGGTAACATTAATGGGGAAGAAATGTGATGAATTTTTGGGTACGAAACATGCACTCCATAAGGAAGAATAACCATCGAAGGAAATTTAGATTTCTTTGGTTTTTTCATGTTCCACTTGCGGGCAGATATTGAGGGAGCTGTGGCAGATAGAGTTTCATCACTAGCTTCTTCGCTATAATCATCTTTAATCTCTTTCGACTTTTGTTTCACTCTCTCAATTGACGGACAGTTTACTTTTTTACCATTCTTTAAACAAGAACTTTTTACATTTATATCACCAGAATGGCTAAAAACTATTCCAGGTTGATTTATTGTTGATGTTTTGCTAACATCTCCGTTGCTTATAGGAGGAGCGATTACAGGTATTTTACTTGAGTTTCCATTCGGAGCAATGGCAACGGCAACTACTGGGACTTCTATAGGTTCCTCCTCTTCCTCTTCCTCTTCTTCCTTCTTTCTATTTTTACTCACTACATTTGCATCAACATACCATGAATAAACCTTTCGTTTCAATCTCACATGCACAAGCTTGTTTCCATCTTTCGATAAATTATCGTTTGCGTTAGAAATCGACTCATCATAATTGAAGATATTTTCTTTATGATCTGCAGCAATGATACCTGTCATAGATATATTACATCATTAAATTAGCATTCATTTGTGAGAAATCAAAGTTAGTGTTTTAGAGAAACCTGAGTAAATTGAGGAAATTCGAAACAAGGAATTAAACTTTATTGCATATAAATGATGGTTAATAAAAGTAGTAGGTACCTATCAAGAGTTCAAACAGGGTCGCCACAAAAATAATTATGAAGGTCTTATTCATTTCGAAATATCTAAGCAGATATAGCGTTTTGTTTGATTTTTCATAGTAGATAGTTTACTTACGAATTCCATACAATTCCAAAGTAGCTGTACAATATTGTCTATAATTAGAAATATAAAACAGTTCACATACTAGGTATTAATTATGTTTTGTAGAGAAACTAGGTCTTGTCAACGACCTCGAATTGGGCACAGTAATGAATGTGTTTTTCTATAAACTATAATTTATCTAAACATGATATCATGCTTTGTGTGTTGATTCTCAGTAATATTAGTGTGCGTTCTGTGCTGTAATTGGCTATGCTGACATGAAATTATGCAGGTGCAATCACACTACCATAATAATATACCACACTGTTCATAGTTTCATACACATCCTTAGCAAACACTAAAGAGTGGAGGTGCTTTGTGATGTTTTACGAGCCTCTGACTCAACGAATTCATTTGGCTAACTATTAGCAAATTACCTTTTCACGAACTCTTCCAGGAACTCGCTATTTAATTACCCTTTAAGTTTCCATCCGCTATAACTTATTTATATTATACACAACCATCTGTTTATTACAACCATGAACTTAGGAATTACACATTTTAACCACCAATTATCATTTCATACATATTACACAAAACACGATAGGTACCGATATTTCAATTCATATATACTTACATATAACTAAATATAAAGGTATCAACATTACTGTGTAATATATACAAGGATACAAGTTGGGTCTTTGGTACAAATAACTATAATTTTTCGAATTCTATAATTTAGTTCTATAATTGCAAGAAATTAAGATACCACAAGATAACGAAGATAAATGACAAGAGATATCCATTAACATTGGTTGGGTGGTAGTAAGGAAATGGCTGACGTAACCACTAAGCACATTATTAAAGTAAATTCCCTCATTAAAGCAGCTGACGAAATCTCATTCATTCCTTAATACCCAGTCGGGCATTTTTATCGGCTTCTGGAAACCATGAAAGTCGCCATCTGAAATTAAAACCCGGCGCATCAATATGCATTGAACATTTGGTGTGTAGGCACAGTATTTACATTCAAGATGGTTTAGTTTTATCGTATAATTCTTTTGAATCCTTCTAATATATTATTATCATTTTGAGTATTATCTGATAAGAAAACATTCCTTCTGAGAATGACCTTGTTCTAGGAATTCCTTTTATTCATTCCGTGATTTGTATTTAACTCTATGATTATTTTTATTACTGTCAGGGTTGTTGAAATCATAAGCATCTGCTAATGTGGCCCGCTTGACTTTATTGGCAACTGCGGCAATTCTGCTTTGTTGAGCAAGGCCAGGGTATTCATCAGAACTTTTTACATTTGGCAATTCCATTATTACATTTGCACCTTCCTGGTCACCTGTAGGATCATGGTCATACGCTTTCGAATTTCCTTTCCTCTTTTTCCCACCTGATTTGGCTAGAACTGTACTATACATTTCGGGGGAATCAGGATAAATTTCAACGAAGGACGAATTGTTCCGAGTCGAATCCTCCTCACCCTCAGTCAAGTCAACTGCTTTGTACAGTTCACCAAAACAACTATGCCAACAAGAAAATCTCTTAAACCTTTTTTTCAGCCCATTGACTTTGGCTAATTCGAGTTGCCCTTTTAATTCCGCTTCAGATAAAAAGGATTTTCGTTTTATTCGAACCCTGCGTAAGGACTCTGAGGATTCTGCTAATGATGCTCTACTCAATGCTGAACTAGATTTCTCTGAGTCTGTGGAATCTGTTGAAAATAGAGACATGATATAAGAACTAGGCTAAAAGAGGATTCTATTAGTACATCTTACAACTATAATACTAACTATGAGCAGTACATTCCGTAGAAAGAACTCAATACACTCCAAGAATGAGATTCAGTAGAATATAACTTTAGAAGCTCTCCTTGGTAGATGCTTGCGTAGGGTTATTCATTTAGAAACCTTTTTAATTTGTAAATATATAAAATGCTCATTTAAACATCTTTAAAAACTAAAGTTTGCTTACAGACACAAACTGCTCAAATAGCAACAGATTTTAACATGATTTAATATATGTACATATGTACTCTGTGTACATATGAGTACATAGGTATCAAATAAAAGAGGTAGGAAGAGACTCGACTTGTCAGATTTCTATACGAAAGTCATCAAACAGAGTAAACATAGTTTCTTCCCTTCTCTATGGGTAAAATGGAACTTGCACACTTCATTGATATAGATATACATTTATTATAATAAGGAGAAACTTGCAAACTTTGAACTTGAGAGAACGGAATGGAACACATAGAGTAGTACAAAATTTTACTGGTGTTTTCGGTTGCCTTAAGTATGTAAAGTAAATTTACCTGAAATTCCAATGATAGTAATGACTATGAGGAAAAGTGCGCATTTAAAGTAGCACATGTTTCAATCTAATCTGGAGAGAGCGATGAGAGCTGAGAAGCTGGAGCAAAGAAGAATAAATTAGAGTCTGTTGGCTGTAGTAAGCATATTTGTATAAAATGCAAAAGCACTCCATTCAATTCCCGCTTTCTATTTGCCACTCTCTTATTCTCACTTTCTACTTTCTAGCAGTCCGTCTGCTACACACCACTTTAAATGGAATTAACCTGCCATGAGGTAATGTAGTACGTAGAAGGAGTCGTCATTTCATTACATACACCGTATAATAATATATAAAGTACTTCTAGTACACCTATCCTTCATGCTACCGCTCTTACGCCTCCTTCCGTAGGAGTAGTTCTCCCGATAGTCTTTATCATCTTCTTTACTTATTCAGTTCCCTAACGCTTTCAACAGCTTTCCATTTCTATTAGTTGTGAGAACCGTGTGCTGCAAAGGTATGCTACACTTAGGCAGACAGCCTATGAAATATAGCACAAAGCTTCTCACTCCCAACATCCTTTTCATTCCTTGGGGGAAAGTGTCTGTTTTAATTTTCTGATTGACATGATGACACAGATGCTAACATGCAAATTAACTTACTTCACTTAATTGTATACATACTTACTTACATAAGTTATTCGTAATTACGTGACCAGAATATTTCGGAAGCTTTCAGCATCTCTAGATTGAGTTGTTGTCGTTGTATGATGCATAATGCATTGTATAACAGTTGGGCCAACGCGCGTAGGTGGGACGGTGGGAGTGAATATCATATCGAACTTGGAAGAGAAATTATACATAGCCTACAGTTTATAACTCTTTTAATGGGCCTAATAATTATTTTATTTAAGTAACTACAATATCCATGTACACATTGGAGGAATATTTTTATGGGAAAACAAATTACATTCTTTAATACGCTTGAAGTTTTACTAATAGACGAAGTAAAACTAGTCACTCACGCTAAATGTAAATCAATTTTAGGTGCTGAGTCAGTCATGAACTAAATATAGAGCAAATATGTAATTAAAAAATAATAGCTAAGGAAAGTTAATTTCCCTTTTATTGTTTTTGGTTCTGAGAAAATCGTCAGTGCATGTTTACCACTTGTGCCAATAAAAGTGTAAGACAGGTGCAACACGAACGTTTAAGCTTCTGTAATAACAGCGACAGGGAATGGAACATGCTAAGGTGTAACACTCTTTAATTTCTGTGAAGCAGCTACATGTGCACTGACATTTTTTCTCGCATGTGTTAAATCATTTTTACATCAGCTGAACATATCGTAATAGGAATAATAAAAAAGATTAGGGTAGAAACTACAAGCTTTTGAAAAAGCATCTCAATCCAATCTAAAGAGACTATCCCTGCAGATTTTGAGACTCACTTGTGGTATAGTAAACGAAGGAAACGTAAAAATAAAATCTAAGGAGGGCATTACTTGAAATTTTATTTGAGCTTTTATCTCATTCTTACAAATATTGGTGTGTATAATGCCAATGCAATGTCATAACATAACTGTAATTGTATGTAACTAAGTTTGCCATAGCACATCGGAATACATGTGTACAAAGTATAATATTAGAAAAATAGTACATATAACATAGAAGTAGTTGATAGTTCACTTGAGGCACACACACAAAACACAGGGTGTATCTCTAGTGGGCTATTTATACAAGTTTGTTGCATCAAGTAACTACTAAGTACGTGGTTTTGTGCACAGTGTATGTGTGTGCCTTGTCACACTTTGCACATGTATCGAATTCAGTAAGTACTTAGCAAAGGACTTCACTTACAAATACGCTCTTTATATTAGTAGCAGTATAGTGTAGCAGTGGAAGTACAACTATGTTACGGTGGTAGTTCGTATATTATTTCTTATTGCTAAACCCAATACATGTACAACATATTATATTATGATCATGAAGAATGCATTTCGCATGTGGATAACTTTATACGTTTCATTTATGCGAGAAGCATTCGGATGCCAAGCCATCTCTTCCGACGATTTTTCGAGTTGTCCAAAAGTTTCGTTGCGGTCGGAGTTTGGAATGCGGTGCCCTGAGTAGAAGTGTGGTTGGTAGGAGTGGGAGAAGCAATAGTGCTATTAGTATTGCTGGCACAGAGTTTCCCATTCTCTTGTCGACATCTGCCCTGCTCATCTCTTCCATCTGTTCGGATCACTTCAAGGCTCTCACTTTCTCCGTCTGCTAGGATTCCCACTTTTCCTTTATTTTCAGCAAACTGAAGATTTTCAATAACATTTGCGCTAGTTGTGGTTGTTGTACTGGTAGAACTGGTGTTTTCCCTACCACGACCATTACCATCAGTGTATGCGACGAGCCTTGGCAGCACGGATGTTACCGTCGATGTTGGAATTGGTTGTGAAATCAAAGTTTTGTTCAATTCATCAGTCTTGTTTAGTTTTTCCAATCTATACAGTTCGTCTAATTGCCAACGATAAACACATTAGCAATCTTTTAATTTATAGGTCATGAAAGGGAGAGTAAACTGGAGCAAATAAAGGCTGTTACTGCTCTGTGTAACATTATACTTGTAGCAGTGAGGATATTATATTGTAGTAGTTGTACAAGTCAAGAGATATTAAGGAAGGATGCAATGCACCTTGAATGTAATATACAGAAACACACTTACACCACGACCTTTGATAAAAACACTTGCAACTTTGCCAATAAATTTTGTCAAAGCCTTAATGGTAGCAGCTATTACCAGCCAGAAAGAAACTACTTAGCTGGCTACTAAGAAAAAAATAACAGTTCTCAAGTTACAGAGATAGAGAGAGAGTAGTTACTCACCTGTGTAACGAACAGTAACCATAATGATAGCAAACAAGCTGAAGCCCAGGAGGTATCGTAGAGATATCTTTACACATATTCGCAGGCTTGGCTCAGCCACAGAGTTCTCGTCGGGTTGAGCGACATTTTCTTCTATCATTTCTGTCTGTTGACTCAGACGTATCTGAGTAAAGTAAGCATTCGATTGCAAAAACATTCCGTGGTGATTGTCCGACTGCATCGGTTGTTTGTTATCATTAGCAATGACAAAGGGTCATAAATTCTCTTGTATGTAGTGGAAACTCATAATAGAACAATAATATACTGTTCCTAAAGCTCCCAGCTATATGTGCTGTATGCTGGCTATGAACAATTTCATAAATCAATAGAGCAATAAGGTAAATTATTTCAGAGATAAAGCTGTTGTTGTTTTAAGGGTGTTTTGTTGGTTTCTTATAGGGAAATTCAGCTATAGCTACAGCTACTTAGTAGTTTTATAGTTCTCAAACCTATTTGTATTTATGTGCATTGTGCATAGCATTCAGATGAAACACGAGAGAATGAAACAGAATGACGATACTGCGAAAGAATCTTTTTCTGTAACTGGTAACTTCTTTTTCTGTAATTGGAGTGCGAGAGAGGAAGAAGCATTCCAGAAAATGTTCATTCACAAACTCAGTCTAATTTTCAGACACATTGACTACTCTGTATAGTTTTATACAAAATACAACAAGTGCAATAACTCACTTGTATTCGACAGACTGTTATTATTAGATGGCACAGCCCCAATATTTTGCTGATTAGATTAAAGGTTATCAAGTCTCTGTGCATCATCTCATTTTGTGAATATATGCACAGTAAAAACTCAAAGTTAGAATAGAATGTCGTCGCGTCTTAAGACTAGTAACTTTATGAAAGGAACAATCGATCAAAAACAACTCACTATGCTCATCGTAATCAATACAAAAGTCAAGTTGGCAGAAGTGGAAGAAGTAAATCTAGACAAGTGTCAACGTGACCTTCTTTCTGAAGTTGAAAACTATCTGTAGCAGTAAAAGCAATTTAGATACAACATAAGTAATGTAAACTGTACGCTTTCGTGAAGCAAGAATCAATAATAAACTCCAAACATTCTACATACATACACACCGACACACAGGGTGTGTGTCTATAATACTAGCTGTAGACCCGCCAACTGAATCAAAAGAGCAGAAAAGAGTCACAAAGCGACAAGACTACAATGGTGAATGAATTCGCGTCCCGACTCCATTCTTGACTGTGAAACGGAGCACTTCAGGAAAAGCAGAAAGGGAAATGCTATTAGAGGAAAGAGTAAATAGTAAACTGATAGCGATAATCAAACTACAATATCCATCAGGGAATAAAAGAAGAGTTTCGCTACTCCTTTTGCTTATTAAAAGAGAATCGCATAAACAAAGCTAGTAAGGGAGATAAAGTGAAACATGAGATGATGGAATGGAGCATAGGTAGGTTTACGCAGATATAGCATACTTGCTAATAGGTTTATGATTCACTTACGTTAGAACTGGGTGTAAATTAGAGCTTTACGACATTGGAGATTATGGACTTTTGAGCTCCAGATTTTAGAGCTTGGAGACATTACAACGTAGGCCTTTGTTTTAATGGCATATGCTTTAATGATACCGGCTATAAAGTATTTTAGAGCTCTAGCCTATCTTAAAGATGAATCCTTTGTTTTAGTGTCTGATTGGTCTGTTTTAAACACCTTTTGTGATTGAACTATTGATTGTAAGTAAATAGATTCTGCACACGGTGGCAGTATATGGGGATAACACATGGTGACAGCATATTATGGGGACAACATACGGTGAAAGCATGCCTAAATAACAAACAGTGACAGCATGCGTATATAACGTACTGTGGCAGCATGCCTAAATAACATACGGTAACAGCATGCGTATATAACGTACGGTGGCAGCATGCCTAAATAACATACGGTAACAGCATACCTAAATAACATACGGTGACAGCATGCCTAAATAACATTCGGTGACATCATGCCTAAAAAACACAGTGACAGCATGCCTAAATAACATGCATGTAATGCTGTCACCGTTCGTTATTTAGGCATGCTGCCACAGTACGTTGTATACGCATGCTGTCACCGTGTATTTTGCCCACATGCTGTCACCGTGTATTTTGCCCACATGCTGTCACCGTGTATTTTGCCC